>MBAC02011682.1:0-17167 GCA_001712635.2 Nothophytophthora sp. Chile5
GCTCAAGGAGTTCAAGTACGCCTGGGTCTGGGGCTCCTCCTGCAAGCACCAGCCGCAGAAAGTGGGCAAGGAGCACCCGCTGCAGGACGAGGACATTGTGCAGATCGTCAAGAAGGTCTAAGAGAATCAGACCAAGGAGAGCGTGACCATTGACGTGGTGTTGTTGCTGGCTGGGAGCTGCCTGCCTGTCTGTTGCTTCCTTCGGGATTGCGATTTATTATAGCCTCCTCTCCTTGACGACAGGAGGAGGAAGAGTTCGGGGACGTCTCTCTTGCTACAGGAACGGACGGCGACTTGGAGCTGGAGCTAATTAAATAGAAGGAACCGGGCGTCACAACGTGCGCGTGCCTGTTGTTCACAGCCCCAAGTCCGTCACGCGTCGGAAGGAGTCGATGGACGACGACATCAGCAGTCTCCACAGATCGTCTTCCGCCGGCGCGGACCGCCCTCCACTCGCTGCAGTCGTGCCATTCCCCGTCGCAAACAGCGGGTTCTGCCGCTGCTCCGGCTTCACAACCTCCGCAGGAGGTTTGCTGACTGGCTTCGACAGAACGACGGGGCCAGCCGGCGCGCCCACCTTCTTGCGCTGCTCCTCGAGCTTCTCTCGCTCTGCGAGGATGAGGCGCAGCTTCTCTTGCGGGGACGTCACGTCGTCGATGGCGGAGCGCACCCGATCCACCGACGAAGCCACCAGCAGGTTCCAGATGCTGTCTTCTGGCTCCTCCTCGCCGTCCGCGGACTGGTCGCTGAACAGCGGATTGCTGCCACGTGCCCAGGCCCCCGTTGCGCCGCCTCCGGTTGACGAAGAGGCCAGCAACGAGGCCAGAAAGCCCGACGTCGAAGGTGTCGTAGTAGTGGCAGCAGTAGCAGCAGTCGGAGCAGTCTCGAGCCCCGTGGCGGACGACGACACGAGGAAGAACAGCGCCGACTTGACCATGTCGTCCGAGAACAAAGGCACACTGGGCGCCGGAGCTGCCGCCGGGGCATTCGCTCGACCTGCCTGCTCCTGCTGCTTGCCGCGACCGCCACTCGAGGCTCTGCTGAGGTAGCTGATGGGGTCTGGGAGATCCGAACTGGCCGGCAGCAGGCCACTGCCTTCCACGAACTTGGCCAGCGACAGCGCCCCAGTGTCCGGCTCGTTCGAGAAGAGCGGGTTCACCGCTGGCTTGGCTACTGCTGCCTTCTGCGTCCCTTGGGTAGCAACCTGAGCCTGCAGTCGCTGTCGCTTGGCACTCGCGTTGTCCGTGACGTCGCCACTGCTCCCTCTCTTGAGCGACCTCCCTTCCGGCGCCACATTGAGCATCACCGTCAACGACGGCTCCTGCTTTTGACTGGCCAATGGCGGCGAGAGAACGCCCTTGAGCTCCCCATTGGCCGCAGGTTGACCGGTCTTCGGCTTCTTCTTGGGCTTGGGCCGACGCTCGATGCGGCTGAGACGGCCGGGACAGCCGCGCCGGAAGTCCGGATGCGCATACACCTCGCGACTCTCGTGCTCCTCGCACTCGCTCTGCTGGAAGCCGTGGTCCACGAGCTGCTGGCGGAAGGCGCACAAGCGGCCGCGGAAATAGCGCGGCAGCACCTGCGCGTTGAGCGCCGCGCTGTCGTGGATGGAGAAGGAGGCGCCGTCCGCGTCCCAGCAGATGATGGCGGCGCTCTCGTGGTCCAGGATGCGGTACAGCTTGCGCACGAAGCCCGTGGGGATGCCCGCCGCCATGCTGGTCGCGCCGGAGCTCTTCGCGCGCTTCTTTCTCTTGGTTTGAGTATGGCGATTGAGAAGCGATGAGGATGCGAGGGTTGAAATAGGCCGACGGAAAGGGATTGGATTGGTTGAAAAGATGGGGAGCGTGCTGGGATTGGTCGAAAACACGACGAGCATGCCGATACCGGTATTCGAATGCGTAATTACAGTTCAAGCAAAATGAGGATTTTGATAATACGCATTTTTCCGAAATTGCTTTTTGAAGACCGAGACCTTCCTTCGGCTCGTCGGTAGCATGCATGTGCGCCTGCAATCGCTGCCACGCCGAGAACAGCGGTGTGTGTGTAGCTCTATCGTCGCAATACCCCATCCGAAATGTGAAGACACATCTCCAAAGCAGGTTTTTGCTGGCGTTCTTCAATCATCGCAGCTTCAGAAGCTGTGAACCTTCGTCGCGGGATCAGCATCGCCGACTTCCAGTTAATCCTGGCACGCGAAATGCCCAGGTTGCCCACTGCTAGGTCCTTTGGTGCAGCTTGAGGGAGCCAGCCACCGATTCGCTACCCCGGGTTCGTAAGCCTTCCCATCGTTCGTGCTATCTCTCGCTTCGCGACAAGCGAGGGAGGAGACCAGAAGCTCAACAACACCTTATTAATTAGACCGCGCAGCTACATATCCAGTCTCGAAGCGCTGAAGCGCGGGGCGAGTATCGCTCTCTGCTACGTTAGTGAGCAGATCGTGTGTGGCTTGTTGCTGCAGTCGGTCGGAGCTTCTTCGGCTGTTTGTGCGTTTGTTGGACCGTGTTGGGCGTTTGTCGTGCAGGTTGCTTGGAATATACGTGGGTTTCTTCAGATTGTTCAGCTCTTCCGTCGAGGTCGATGGTGGCAGTCGTCTCGGAAGGCATGCAGGAAACGCGATATGAAGTGGAAACAATAGGCGAGGAGTGACGGATCCCCGTCCCTCGCTGGTTTGGAGAGTCAACGCGAGCCTCATGGACAGAAGCTGAGGCAGCGCAGTAAGTTCACGGGCTCCAAGGCGGCACAACAGTGGGCGAAAAGCACTTTTCTCGTCACCCTGCTGTGTCTTCAACAGTCGATCGTTGTTCTTGGTCTTGGGCCGTGTCATCTGTAGTGTTTGTCTTCGTCTCCGCTCCATTACCTGTACGTGTCGCTCGCCGAAGCCCAGTGCATGAGACAGTTGATCGTATCATCCGAGAACTGGTGGGTCTCCGTGATACCCAGGGGCAACGTCGGTAGCTCCACCGGGGCACGACCTTCCGAAAAGATGTTCCCGTTGCTGGAAGTGCTATTGTTGCTGGTTCCAGAAGCCAAGAGAGTCGAGATGGTGGGCGGGATCGAGTGCTCTCCAAGACCAGCGTCGATGTTGCCATCCCGTCTGTCGGTCGACAGCGAATTGTTCAGCAGCGTGAGCAGCGTGTCCATCATCTCGTCGGACAGCGGCGTCTCCTTCGTCTCTGCTCCTCTCATGGGTTCGTCCGTCTCCATACAGCGAACTGTCAAGCTCTCGACCGCCAGACCCTGTACGAAACCGCGCAAGGACTCGTCGTCTTCCGCGAACAGCGGATTGGCCGCCAGCGCCGCCGGGTCCTCGATCGTCGCGTGCTTCATCTCCGACTCCGGATACGGCGTCACGCGGTGCGCGCCCCTGTTGTTCTGCTGCTTCTTCGGACTCGCGCCCGCCGGCGTCAGCGCCGCCGCCGCGGCGATCGTCGTAGGTTTGCGCTTTTTCTTGCGGGACGGCCGTCGACGCGGCAGTGGCGAGTGGGTGATGAGCCGGAGCGAGTCCGGACAGCCACGACGGAAGAACTCGTGGCGGTAGCGCTCTTGTCCGCGCTCTGCCGGCTCCAGAGTGAAGCCGTGCTCGCGCAGCTGTTGCCGGAACGCACTCAAGCGGCCGCGGAAGTAGCGCGGCAACACGAGCGTCTCGAGCGCGGCCTCGTCGCGGACGAGGAAGGACGCGCCATCCGCGTCCCACGAGATGACGGCCGCGTTCTCCTGGTCCAGAATGCGGTACAGCTTGCGCACGAAGCCCGTGGCAATCGCTGGCAGCGGCGGCGGCGGCGGCGGCGGCGTGATGATCGCCATGGGGTTATGCTGGACGCGACCGCTTCACTGGGAACGCTATGCTGTATGGAATAGCTTACGCACCGCTTCGGCACCACGACGCAAATTGAAGAGTGACAACGAAGTGACTGAGCGCGCACGGCACAGATCAAGAGGGGGGGCAATTGCGAGGGAGGGGGTACAATTTCGCTTTTGTCCTCATGAAGCAGAATGGTCCGTCGTGGATGATGCCGTAGCGCTATAGACAGGTAGATGCGTGTCGCACCATGCCGCGCATATGCGTTTTGAAAAGCGCATCACCCTATTGTAGCTGTTGAAACTCTAATAAATAATGATATACAATTGATTTAGTTCTAAGGGGTTTAGACATTCTTCATTCCGGGGATGGGCTGTCCCGCCAAAACGTTACGGTTGCGTCGTGTTGGCGGGATGTTATTGGGACAAAACACCTGTGATATTACAGTAGACTGTTGAAACGCTGCAATACTTGGTTTCAGAGGCTATGACACCTTGCAGAGACGGCCGATGCACCCTCTCACCAGCGACATATGAATTATGTCGGATACAAATGCGGCTAAAATCCAATCGAAGGTGCGCTCGTTTCCATCGCCCGCACCTATCCGTTCGCGTTGGGGAAGTCAGATATACAGTACGCCCGAGGAGACGATATGCTGGCGTTACCTGGTTTGCAAGGATAGGACACGTCCGTTGCGGTAATATCCAAGCGGCCACGCGAAGTTTCCGGCGGGTTCTCCTGGCTGCCTTGCCCTTCAAAATACCGGTAGGTGCCGGTATGTCGGTATTTACCGAGGTCGTTACTTTGGGTTCCCGAGTTTGCGCACCGAAATGAAGCCATGTGTCATCAAGGTGCAGGATTCAGCAGCCGTCGCTAATGCATTGGTGTGGTGGTCACGTCCATACGTGGGACTGAGCCCTAGCTAACCAGCTACATGACGGCGCACACGGACGTCTTGGGTTTGTTGCTCGTGCAGTCGCTTGGAGTGTAGCTCGCGCCCTGAGTTCCTTCAAACATCTTGAGCCTCATAGTGGTATTGCGTCGCAGCATAAGCCGCAGCGAGTCCTGCGTTTCCAGAATCGAGCGTCGCCTAGAACTTGCGCTCTGCAGCACAGGCGGCGGGTGGCTGCTGTCCAATCTGGAGGAGGAAGAGGAGACGGTCGTTCTTGCTGCTTCCGAGTCTACAGGAGGCTCGTCGTGGTGAAGTCCTCGGCCAATGGACGCTGCCGTCTGATTTGTTTTTTCATCACGGGTGGAGCGCATTCGGTGGTCGTCGTGAGCGTCACTACTGTGTGATTCTAACGCGCGGGTTCGCTCGGTTGTTGCCGTGTTGTTTGTTGACGCTGTCGCTTTCTCGTTTCCGACGCGTGCATGTCTTTCATGAACCGCTGGCACTGCTGGTTGGACGTGTACGAGGTTGTTGCGTCTCTCATGCGCCGTCTCCAATTGCTCCTCCGCCTTGAAGCTCTTGATATTGGCCTTCTGATCCGACGTGAGGCACTCATCCAGCACTTTCGCCAGCGATGTCGTGCGTACGAAGGGTGCATTAAGATTGGACTCTTCGCAAGCAGACTCCATCGACCGAGTGCGGTGCAGCACTGGGCGTGGAGTGGACGACGGCGATGTGGGACGGTCCTGTTGCTTGGGAAGCGACGCCAGAGACTTGGTCAACGGGGATGCGAGACGATGGGGAGACCCGGGCGTGTGGGTCAGGAGCTCCATCGAAGGAGGAAGCGACCGACCGACCGATACAATCTCAGTGCCGCTCCCTACCTGCTGGTGTCTTGAGACAATGTCAGCTCCGTCGCTGGGCAACGCGAGGCGATCATCGTCCATTGACGCACCGCAGGATAGCCCCTTGATCTTGCTGCTTGTTGCTCGTCGAGATGGCGATGGCGAGACCTTGATCGCGCCGAGGTTTCGTCCAAGACCCGGGGATTTCGATGGACTCTCAACTGCATTCTTCAGCGTGGAATCCTCAAATGCCTCTTGAAAACACACATCCCCTCTCACTCTAGGAGAGCTGATGGGGGACATGGCTGGAGAGGATAGAGGCGAGAAGCTCAGCTCCAGCGGCGGGAGTTTGGCCTCTTGCCCCGCCTTCACCTTCACTTTGGCCACAGTTGGCGAGTTTGACTGTGACTCGACCGAGGGGCTGGAGGGATTCCCACTGCCTTCTCTGGTAAGCAGTTGCTGATAGTGGGTCGCTGGGTTACTTGACACGCTGGTGTCGCCTTTGGTGATCGCTTGAAATGCCGAGATCGTACTCTGTTTGCTGGGCGACGCACTGCCAGTCTTCTCGGGCGAGTAGCTTGACTTTATCTTCGGCTCCTTGTCCACTTCTTCTTCATCT
Organism: Nothophytophthora sp. Chile5; assembly: GCA_001712635.2. Taxonomy (NCBI): domain Eukaryota; phylum Oomycota; class Peronosporomycetes; order Peronosporales; family Peronosporaceae; genus Nothophytophthora; species Nothophytophthora sp. Chile5. The sequence goes on from MBAC02011682.1 coordinate 6,153, forward strand.
CCACCCGCTGATACCAGCGAAGGTACCTCAGAGGTGGAGGCTAGAGCTTTAACTGCCCAGGATTCTCGCATTGACTGTCTCTGCACCGGCAACCTCAGGCGGTTGACTGCTCCTGGTTTGGTAGGAGATGCATCGCCAGGATTGGCCGCAACAGTCGCCGCTGGGTCGTCTGTGGGGATAGCTAGCGTCGTCGCCTTACCGTCCGAAGAGCAAAAGCTGTCAAAGGCGGGGGAGATCACCCCCACTTGGCTCTTACGCCGCGCTAGCGTCGTTGTGATCGTTCCCATCGTCTCATTAAGCGTCTCCATCACGCGACTCGGGCGCCGCTGCACTCGACTCGTCGTCGTCGGAGACACTTCGCTTACCGCCATCTCATTCATCTTCGGGTCGGTTTCTTCCTTCCCAATGATGAGGCCGTCTCCATTTGCAGAGAGCTCTTGAGACACAGGAACGGAGATGGGGACATGCGTCGTTACTGGCAGCTTCTCGAGGTGTCGGGTGCCCCCATCTCCTCCACTCAGCGATCTCCGCGCTCGAGAGAGCCGCGAAGACATCTTCATCTTGATTTTGGTCATGAGGATGAAGTTATTCACGGGAGTGAACGCCGTCTCGATCTCCTGTTGCGTGACTTGCACCACGGAAACCGCTCGGCTGGGATTTACTGTCGCCGTACCGGCGGCCTCGTCCGAAGCTCGTATGAGCCACGGGTGCGCTTTGAGCTGTGCGACCGAAATTCGCGAGTTTGGGTCCTTCTCCATGAGCCGCGATAGCAGTTCGGCGCATTCTGCGTCGAGTTCAGGGGGTAAGACCAGCGGATCCTCGCGGATAGAGTCCATGACGGCGCTCAGTGACGCCACATTGCCGCCGAAAGGCAGCGTGCCGAGGAGAAGCGCGTGCATTGTCACGCCTAAAGCCCAAACGTCCACTTGGTACGGGTCGTACTCCTCGCCGGTCGTGCACTCCGGGGCCAGGAAATGGTACGTTCCCTCGGTACTGCGAAGCCGTACGGCCGTACCGACAGGACTCGAAGGAGCTGTGGTTGTAGGCTCGTCCTCCCGCATGTGTGCGACGCCAAAGTCTGCGAGCTTGTAGTGGCCGCCAGCAGACGCGAGCAATATGTTCTCAGGCTTGATGTCGCGATGGCAAATCTGATTGTGGTGCACTGCAGGAGATGACAAGTCAGTTGGAGTGTGATCCATTTAAAGCGAGCTAGAATGGGAAACGTACGATAATCGAGCGCATCCACGACGTCTCGGAGACAGTTGCGCACTGCGGCCTTGTCCAGCACGCCTGTGGTGGAGCCGTGGGCGGAGTAGCGGAACTTCTTGTCGTCCCAATGCATGATCTGCCCGCCGCGAATGAGTTCCAGCACCAGGAAGAGCTTGTCGTCCTCCAGACTGTCGATGACCTCGTGCAGCTTCACGAGGTTCGAGTGCGACAGCTTCTTCATGATGGCCACCTCCTTCTGTACTTTCTGAAAGAAGGAAGGAGTGAGAGAGAGTGAGAGAGGTCAGGCCGAAAGGCACGACGCTATCGGATTGCTGCCAGTAACTACCTGGAAGGCATTGGAGAGCACGAGCTTCCCGTCCACGCGCTTGTATTCGCGTTTCCGCTTCAGAAACGACTTGTTGAGGATCTTGAGCGCCTAAGGCATCAACGCGGGAAGCCAATCAAGGCAAAAGGCGTGAAATCACGGGAGATATGGGCCTCCAACGAGCGAAGGAGTGGTCGGGAACTCACGAACTCGTTGCCGCCACTGTTCGCGCAGTGGTAGACCTTGGAGAACGTGCCTTCTCCCAGCATCTCCATGATCTTGTAGCCGTTCACCTGGCTCGTGGCGCCCGTGGCATTCACCTGCACGTCCACGTTTCCCGTCTCGATGACGCTCATCTCGAGCGCCTCCTGCTCGTCACCGTCTCGCCTAGATCGCGAATAGACCGCGTCGAGGCGGCCAAGGAAACCTGATGATCGGTGACCGGTCAGACCGCGAAGGCGACAAAAGTGGGCGTCGTTCCGCCCAAGTCACTGTTTGTATACTGCAAAGTACTCGACGCCGTATTATTAGACAAGTGTGCAACGGCCTCCTCTTCGTCCGACTAAGTACGTGGAGGGTGGCTAAGTCAGTTCGCCGCGAGGCATGTGGCGCCGAAGTTCGGCTTGAGCTTCGAGTCTATCAGGTCGTTGGCGAGGGACAGCAGCTGGTCGTTGACTGACGAGGTAAACGTGTCGTAGGCGTCGCCCTTCTTGTTGATCTCGTCGGCCGAGAAGCCCGCCAGTGCGTCCGTGATGGCGGAGATGACTGCGCCAGAACTGTGGAAGCTGAACTCGAAGTTGGAAATGGACGGAAAGTCGAGTGCAAGTGTTTGAACCGCCGCGTCCTTGAACCGCAGCAGTAGCGAGTCCATGATGCTGCTGTACTCGCCGTCGACGCCCGCCACCTCGATGCTGGTGACGGTGAAGTCCTCACAGTCGGCGGCGCCCGTCGCACAGCCGTACATGTTGGCCTGGACGTTGCAAGCCAGCGTCGGCTCCTCCAGAGTGAGCGCGACGTCTACGGTTATGGAAGTATCAATCTCCTTGAGCGTCAGGCTCAGAGTGGCGTCGATCGCCAACTGGCCATTCGAATACGCTCCAAGGTCGACGCAGTTGGAGGTCGAGGCGTTGAGGTGCTCGGGCTTGATGTCCACGATTCCCGTGATATTGAGTAAGTCCAGTGTGGGTACGAACGTGAGGTCCTGGCCCAAAATGGAGTAGGAGAACTCGCCGAGGGCGATATCCTGCAGCACGAGCGGCTCGTAGCCTTTGACGAGGGTGGGCAGCAAACTCGACTGGGCCACGACATCGACTGCGTTGTTCAGCAGCAAGAACTCGGACGCTTGAGCCGTGAAGTCCACGAGCGCGCATTTCTCGTCGGCGTGAGCACCAAGTGTGCTGAGGGATGCAGTGGCAGCGAACGCGAAAGCAAAGAACTTGAACATGTTTATGGAGGCGGATGGAGACTTGGGCTGAAGAGGGCAAGTTTCAAGATGAGGATGGTCGGGGTGCGGTTGGCCGATCCCAATGCGATAGCCTCATCTTTAGAGTCGCGCGCGACTCCAGGAGCTCTTAGTCTCCAGGCAGCAGTCATTGGTTAGATCAGCTGCCGTGGAGGAAGGGCGTTCGAACAGGAGGTGACGGCCATCTGCAGACGTTATTGGCGTATACCACGAGCACTCTGTCTGTCCAACCGAGCTGCTCTTTCAGCCTCAACAGGCCGGCACAACCAGCCCACAAACACGCCGTGACGGACGATGAGCAATGTGGGCACCGCCACAAAGCTCCGAAGAGCTGTTTTCATTCGTGGTGGGCCTATCCACTCGGACAATGTGATAAAAGGTAGCCATATCACGTTTGGAAGGGCGCATATATTTCGATGGTCGTTCGGTTTTGACCCTCCGACAGCCAAACAGCCAGTCCATTCCGCTCTTTCGAAGAATGAGATGCAACGAATTTCGAGGTGGCGACAGATGCCAAAGTGTATCGAGTCTCCTGTCAACATGAATGCTCAGACTCGACGGAGCATTCGTCTGGCTTGAAAAGGAAGCGCTTGCGCTCCGTGGCTGTTGTTGGCTTCTGTGCGAGGTACATTTCTCGAACTACCTCTCAGACCAGACCAAGGCACCCGCTGCGGATGATCCGCACCAGTGTGCACGTATACCAGCTGCTTCCGAGCATCTACGCGTAGCTCTATATCCTCCGACGTGAATCCACTCCGCCCCCTCCTCATGCCAAACGCAGCACTATCGACTTGGAGCAATAGTCAGTTTCGCGTTTGGCGGCGACCTTATCCCACGGGCGTCAAGCCTTTGGTGCAGACGAGGGTTCGCATTCCCCCGAAGCTTAGTATACTTTCGATGCTTTTCAAGGGTCCAAGACGAGCGCACTCGAAGGCGACACTTGCTAGGAGCACGCAAGCTCATTCTTTCTGCAGAAGAACGTTCACTGTCGGTGGAAGCTCGGTGCCGCAGCGTCGCAGGCCATGCAACATCTATCCGAGTCGCTATTCCAGTGAACGGAAACGCGATTCCGGTGCCGGTAGCGCCATGAAATGCACACGGGTCGTTTACAGGTCATTCTGGGGCTTTCCCGCGTTGCTTAGCATCTCGCCTCCAAGCCGCCGCCGCGTCGCTTCGCTCGCCGCCACGCCGAAGACGACAGTCAAACTGGTGCTCCAGTTGCAGATTGCGCCGCGCGGGTCGGCCCTTTCTGGCCGATTAAGTCGTCAAAAACGCACGGACCGACGGACTTTCCATCTTTCTGACCACCAACACGAACTTGGCCTCTTCAACCCAGGAGTGCTAGGCAGCCGAAGAAGAGGAGAAGAGGAGAAGAGGCTGTGCATTGCCATCGGTGAAGACACGCCCGACCTCAGCACGACATGCGTCACTGTTGGCAGAGAGGGTGCTGACTATTTGGGATCTTGGTCGGGGCCAAGATCGGGGCTAAAATAGTCACACTCCATATTGAGGTGCTAGCGCCATAATCACTCAAGAAGGTAAGTTGAGGGCTTTCTGACGCTTTTCGTTTGAGGATCCGGCTCGGTTATACCGGTATTGTTTTGGAAGAGCATATCTGTGCCGGGAAAATAGAACCTCGTGCTCACGACTGTAGTCGGTTCATGAGCTCCTCGACGAGAGGTATTCACCTCAAACGACACGCTCCCCCTCAATTGGGCCAGTGAGACTGAACCTGGCTACGGTTAGGTTTCTATTCGTGCAACCTTCGTGCAACTTGCTCCCTTTTTCGTCCGCCAGCGCGGGCCTCGGCGAAAGAAGACGAAAAGGAAACCTTGGAAACTGCGGGAGCGCGCGCGCATTCTCTCGTCCCTCTCACTTCTTCGACGCACCCTCAGGTCGCGTGTCCATATCTGCACTCGGATATCTACGTGCGTTGGTGTGAGCCTGCGCGTTGTCTCTCCTCTCGCGTTGGTCCGAGCGTCGGATCGTGTGCGAAGGCGACGAAACCCGCAATCCAAGCTCTGCTGTGCTGCTCCAAGTTAGTGCAGGTGTTGCGGCCGACGTAGCATGCAACGCGGCGCCTTAGAGAACAGCAGCGACGCGTTTGGCAGTATCAGTCTCGAGAAGCGCGCCATGGAGCGCAGCGGGTCGGCCACAGCGTCGTCGACGTCGCCGTCCGAAGGTTCCGGTCGCGGCGGCAAGTTGAGCTTCAGTACGTTCCTGATGGACGAAGTGCTGTCGCCTGTGCAGCTCTCCGCCGCTTCTTCGCGCCCTGCGCCTCCCCCTGTGCCGTCGCTGCCGCCCCTGCGATCGCAGGCCGCAGTGAACGGCGTCAATGGCGAAGCTCGACAACAGCAGAAGGCTGCCAATCCGAGGCGGCGGGGCGAGTCGGACGTCGATATCCCTGTGCTGGAGGCAGCGAGAGACAGTTGTGGGTTCCGTCTGGACGGTGCCGACCGGGCGGAGCTGGATGTGAGTGGCGATGGTGACGACGATGACGAGGCGCACGTCGTTGTGGGGGAGTACGACGCCGAGGAAGACGACTTTGTGCCGGTGCTGCAGACGGCGGAAGACGCGCTGCGTGCGCACCGCCGTCTCGGCAGCAAGAAGTTCTCGTGGCGTGCATCGGCGAGGCGCAGTGTGCCTATTGGAAGCGCCAAACCCGTGCGAGTGCCCGACCAGGAGACGCTGCTGCGCATGTCCGGAAGACCCACAGAGCAGTCCAGCAGCTACGCCAGCAGCAATTCGCTGAGCTCACGCAGAAGCTCCTCGAACTCGATGCGTATCGACCACCAGCTCGTACGCAGCGGCTGGCTGTACAAACAAGCCAACGTCATGTACGTTCTGCGCTGAGTGGTGTGCGAAATGTGCGAGCAATGCGAACTAATTCTGAGTATGTTGGCTGGAATTGTTGTAAAATGGACAGGAAAACATGGAAGCGGCGGTACTTTGTGCTGACGAAGCGCACTAACACGTCCACTGGCGAGTTTTGGGCGTCGCTACAGTACTACAAAGGCAGCAATTTTGGCAAGTTGCGTGGCGAGATGCACTTGCAAGACGGTATGCTGTCAGTGCGCTTCCTGGAGCCGGACGAGACCAAGCGCCCGTTCTGTTTCGAGGTAGCGGGCGAGGACTTTTCGTTTGTGTGCTCCGGCTCCAACGACGACGATGCCAGTGCCTGGGTGTGTCTGCTCCAGAGTTTGTCCGGCAACAATGCCAACATCCCTCCGTCGGCGGCGCTGGTGGGAACAGCGGCAGCCAGTCTTCTACAATCTGGAGGGAGCACGGGTGGCTCGAGCATTCGCACCACGACAATCGACGCGCGCAGCATTCGAATCGTGGCGGAGCTGCGGCGGCTGCTGCACACAAGCAAGTCCCCCGAAGCTGCCAAGTTCAAGAGCTTCGTGAACTCCTTCGATTATCGGAGTTCAGGGGCGCTGCGCCAGTTTCGCGAGTTCCATGCGTCGCTCACGGATGCCATTGTGAAAGATCACGGTGCTCGCATCTTGACAGCGCTCAAGGACCCCAACAGCGAGAACAGCAATGGCAACAGCAGTGACACTGACGGAGAGCACTCTGTTGTTAGTGTGGAGAAGAAGCGCAATCTGCTTCCTATCTCGGCGGATATTCTGCGCTCTGCAGTCTCCCGACACGTGGAGGAGGTGCTCTTCGTGCCGCTGCAAAACAAGATCAACGCGTTTCTGCGACGCGTGTACCACGAGGACGAGGCATCAATCAACCGAAAGGTGCGGTGGCTGCAAGGCAAGGACCAGACGTACTTCAACATCCCGCTGCACCAGATCTCATGGAAAGAATGGCGCAAGGCATCGCGAATCCTCGCCCAGATCGCCGTGGTCGCGCTGCCCGCGGCCAAGTATGATGTGCTCACGACCACTATCAAGGAGATCCAAGCGACGTATTCCGAGGAGCACAACACGCTCATGGAGCTAGAGCCGCTGGAGACCGATGACGTTATCCCCATCTTCACGTATGTGTTGTCGAACAGCGGGCTGGAAAATCTCATTTCGCTCAAGACACTGCTCACCGAGCTGAACGGGTCTTGGGCCGTCGGACGGTCGCCTGACGACGGCAACTCGCTCAGCATTTTGACGCACGCAGTGGACTTTATCAGCAACGTGAGCATCCCCGCGGTGCTGGAAGACATCTTCAAGGACCAGATCACGCTCTCGATTGATGGCGACTGGCGACGCGTGCTGGAGTTCGAGGTGGAGCCCACATATCGGTACGGCGCTATTGTTAAGCACATCTCGCCGCATGGGTATTCCGCGGTGGGGTCCATTATCACGCGCGGATATGTGCTGGTGACGGTAAACGGCCAAAACGTGGTGCTTTGGCCGTTCCAGGATGTCATGGCGCTGTTGCACGAGTCGTCGTCGCCTCATCGGTTAGCATTCATCCCAGCGAGCAGCTACTTCAAGATCCTGACAGCCAACAAAGCACTCTGGAACGTGGCGCTCATCCACGCCTGCCAGCGAGGCGACGTATTCAGCGTGCAGATGCTTCTCGCGAACGGCGCTGATGTGAACTATGTGGCTCACGAGTGCGGAGGGAACACGCCGTTGCATGTCGCCGTGAGTGCGCTCCACTTTAATGTTGTCTCGTACATGCTCCAGCACGGCGCCAAGGTGAAGACCATTGGTGAATATGGCCGCAGTGCGCTGCACATGGTAGGGTCTCCGTGCTCCTCACCCTCGACTATGCATGCGTCGTCGGGCGACCTCGCAAAACCAACTGCTGGTTCCTCAACTGTTGCCCTGAGTGACTCGGATAAAGCTGTGTTGGTCATCAAGAAGCTACTCGCGCATGGAGCTGCTCTCGATACCGTGGACATTTATGGCAACACGCCTATCATGCTGCTGGCGGAGAAAGGGTACCTCAATGGGATCGACACGATGATGGAAGCGGATAGCAACATCGACTTGAATGCGCGGAACTGGCAGCGTGGCATGAGCGCGCTCGCCTTTGCGGCGAAGGATGGTCACGCGGATGTCGTGGAAGGCTTGCTGGACTATGGCGCTCAAGTTGACATCCGGACGTTGCACGGTGAGACGCCACTACATTTCGCGGCAGCCATCGCAAGTCGACGCGTGTGCCAGCTACTGGTAGAGAAGGGTTGCGACGTCGATGTGCGAACGAGTGAAGGGTTGACGCCGCTGATGATCGCTGTTGCCAGAGGCCATGGCATGGCCCCAATTGAGAAGATTGCCGAGGTATCGGCGTCGACACCAGCGTCTACGGAAGACAACCGCCATCACAATGGCCACAGGCATAGCCACCAGCTGAAGACGGTTGATCTGCGCAGTAGCTTGCATGTGGACAACTCGTCGGTGATTTCGACGATCAACTACCTCGTGCAGAGTGGAGCCAACATCACAGCTGTGTGCGAACTGTATCGCATGCCGTTGCACTACGCGGCGCTTTATGGCTCCGATGAGCTTTTTTCGTGTCTGCTGGCAAAAATGGGTGACAACGAGAACGGAGAAGCACGTGATATCTACGGCAAATCGGCGGTATCAATGGTGGAGGCTACTCGCCTCTCCCAAGCGAATGACATTGCGTCGAATGATGATGACGGGTCCACCTTGGTCGGCGATTACAGTGACATCGGGGATGATGACGACAACGAGGATGACGACTCGGAAGATGATGATGATGTGGATGAAGTGGAAGAGGCCGACATCCCCATGTCGCTGACGGGACGCAAGGACATCTCGGGGAAGTCGCTGAGCATCAAGGATCTTATCACGGAAGCGAACAATGAGGTGGAGGAGATTATCGCTGGCACGTTCGATGCAATTGCGGATCTTCTGCTGCGTTACGAGAACTATCGGCGGGAAGAGCTGAATGCCCTCGTCTGGTATTGCGGGTGGGCGTCCAATGGAGTTGCCAACAACTTTCGCGGGATGGTCGATTTTCTACGGGACCTCTCTAAGCGTTTTACGGTGGGGACGGAAGCAGGTTTCTACGTGCGACGTATGGTGCTGAGTGCACTGGACAAGCTTGTGGAGATTTTGAAGCACAGCGTCGAGTGTGACATGGACGTGTGCAACTATGTCGTGGAGTTTTACTCGGAGTTGGTCCCGCTTAGCGACGAACTCGAGGAAGAGGACCCGCAGTGCGCGCAGTGGCTCAGCGCGTCGCTACTGCCCGAGTTCGCGGACGCTTGTCGCTCGAGCCGCATGCAGGAGTTCCAGGTGCTTTCGTTCTGCGAGGGAGACTACACGTCGCTCAAGCAATTTATCTGCACCGCGAAACAATCGAATCCGGATCTCCAATTCCTGGATGACGACTTGTTCGGCGCTGCGTCGGGCATGGAGATCATCACGGAAACGATGCGACGCCGCTTGTCGATCGCTGGTGTGTGGATGGCGGGCGAGGCCAAGAAATCGTTTGTTGTGAAGCCGGAAGAGAGTCTCGACGGCTTGCTGTCGGAAGGGCGATCGACTACGATCACGCCCTGGCAACCACGAGGCGTCAATGTGGGCCGCACTTACCCCGTGGAGCAGCGGATGGCGCGACTGTGGTACGTTGCTGCTCCCTTTTATTCCTCTTGTCGTGGGATTTTGCTCTAACCATGCGATTTCTGCCTATTTGCCAATGACTCGACAACAGGATCTTGGATTTGGACCCGAGCATCATCGCGCAGCAGATCACGCTTTTGCAGCACTACTTGTTCAGCAAGATCAAGGGTATGCTTGCTGCTATGCTCACGTCTTCACTGCAAATGGCTGACTGACCCTTTGCCATCCGTCTTGTTTACAGTTTCGGAGGTCTTGGCTTCTAAACGCAATGCTGAAAAGACTCCGGGCTACCAGCGGCTTCGGCTGCTGCACAACCACATTTCAGTCTGGGTGGTCGGCCAAATCCTCGCACGAGATGACGTGGACCAGCGCGCGGAGATCCTGGCCTACTTCATTCGGGTTGCTGGCGTGCTGTTGTCGCCGCTCCAGAACCTGGACGGCTTCATGGCGGTCATGAATGCGGCGAACGACTCGTCACTGTTCCGCCTGAAGAAAACATGGGGCCGACTGCCTCCGCAGGCGCGCGATTTGTGGCACGAGCTCACGCAGTTGACCGAGAAGGGTGCGCGGCCGCTCAACAAGCTCACGAAGGAGGCGACGGCGCCGTTGATCCCCTACATGGGCGTGATGATCCAGAACGTGCTGGCGTTACAGGAGTACCCGGACCGCGTTGAAGGCGATCTGATCAACTTCAAGAAGATCCGCTCCATCGGCAGCCTTGTTCAGAGGATGCTGGCCTTCCAGAAGACGCCGTACCTGCTGCCAACGAACAAACGCGTGCTGGTGCGTCACGGATCACACGTTTTTGCTGTTAGGCTGTGGGTGGAACGCAATGTCTAACTTGCTTGTTTGCTACCTTAGGACCACATCTGCTCGTCTGTGCCATTCGAGGATGCCGACGCATGCTTCAGGCGCTCTCTGAAGATTGAGCCTCGTGTGGCTGCGGCTGCGTCGGGAGCGGGGGCATGATGGAGGTGAGTGCCCGGCAGCCAGCCGGTCGCTTGCTTGCGTGATCGATCAAGCTGGGACAGCGAGTGTTTGAGTATGTTTGTCGACTAGGAAGAAATGAAGAATCGAAGAAGAAAGAAGAGCATGCAAGAGCCGAGCTGACAGCGAGCCGGATCTTGTCCCCGGCCCCGGCGCGTAAAGACTGACCTTATGAGTATATTCAGCATGTTGTTTACTCACCCTCGTGTCGTGAGGACTGATGCATCGTATTCCGGTCTAGCATCGCTTTCGGAGGACGCCAAGTTCAGCAATGGATGCTTTTGTATTGTGAGAGTGCTGACTATCCGTCCGCGCTCTCGGTCTCTTCACTGGGGTAGGTTATTCTTCGTTCCTTCTTGGTTAAAGTGTTTCGCCAGAAGCACCAACGCAATCGGGTAGTGCAGCGCCGCGATCAGCATGATGAAGAACGAAGTCTTCAGAGACGCGTCGTCTTCCTTCCCCAGAGACCTCGCCTGCGGGATCCACAGCA
>MBAC02011685.1:0-39965 GCA_001712635.2 Nothophytophthora sp. Chile5
TCCGCACGACGATCCGCAACGCCAACGGGCCGCGCCAGTCGCTGTTCGTGCCCGAGGTGTCCTTCGAGCTGCTGGCCAAGCGCCAGATCAGTCGACTGGAGCAGCCCGGTCTGCAGTGCGTGGACCTTGTCTTTGACGAGCTGCAGCGCGTGACGTCGCAGTGCGAGACCATCGAGCTCACGCGCTTCCCGGAGCTGCGCGACCGCGTCATGGAAGTGGTCAACGGCATGCTGCGCGCCTCGCTGGTGCCCACGCAGTCCATGATCCAGAACCTCATCCAGATCGAGCTGGCCTACGTGAACACCAACCACCCGGACTTTATCGGGGGCAGTCGCGCGGTGGCGCAGCTCATGGAGAAGATGCAGCGCGAGACCATGGCTTCTGCCGGCGCAACGAGCAACGGCCTGGTGACCCAGGACCCGCGACGTGGTAGCGGAGCCATGAAGCAGGGCGGAGCACCCCCGGCCCACGGTGGGGCGGCCGAGGAGAAGCAGGAGAACGGCACGGGCTTGCTGTCGTTCTTCGGCGGAGGCCGCAAGAAGAGCGGTGCGGAGAGTGGCGTGAGCTCGAAGCCCGCCGTCGTGAAGCTGCCGCAGGTGCCGGTGAGTATGCGGCAGGCGGAGGACCCCACGGATCGGGAGCGCATCGAGACGGAGATCATCAAGAGTCTGCTGGCGTCCTACTTCGACATCGTGCGGAAGAACTTCCTGGACCTGGTGCCCAAGGCCATCATGTGCTTCATGGTGGCACACTCGAAGGAGAACATCCAGAACGAGCTGGTGTCGTCGCTCTACCGTGAGGACAAGATCGCGGAGCTGCTGGCGGAGACGGGTGACATCGCGGTGCGCCGCTCGAACTGCGACGAGATGCGGACGTTGCTGCAGCGGGCACTGGAGATCGTGAACGAGGTCCGCGATTTCAACACGTTCAAGTGAAGCGGCGAGGTTAATCGAGTGGAGGCAGGTGCCTCACAGTAGAAGGAAGGGCAAGGCGCTCACGGGCTGCAGCGATGGCCTACACAGCAGAGAAGAGAGTGACACGACAGATACAAGAGAGAGAGAGAGAGAGAGAGAGAGAAGCCTGGAAAAGAGCGGAGCAGGTCAACGCGTGCGGAAGCTGGATGTCTCGTTCACATACACGTTTTGTTTGCCTTCATAGTTGTGTGTTGTATGTTGTATTGCTATATGTTTACGGCGTCCTCACCTAACGCTGTGCCTTTCTGCTTCTCCAGACCTCTAAGAACAAGTTGGCGAGCCTCCACGTATCTCCGTCTCGGAGACAGTAGGGTCCTCAGTATCAAGAGCTCCGTGCTTCTTGTCAATCGTGTCGCCGTCGATGAGAATGGACTCCGCTTCGGCTCCATGGGCATCTGACGTTGACACATCCAGATCGATGTCTTCCATTTCAGTGGCTTCGTCATTGCTACTGCTGGGAATAGCGGACGCTGGCACAGCGCTGTGTTCGCCGACGCCTGGGTCCTTGAAGATCTCGTCGAAGTCGTCCTCACTGTGAAAAGCGGCGTGATTCGGAGCTGCCGATGCAGTTGCGAAGTCCTCCGAATCGGCGAAGACGTCACCCTCATCATCGAACACGACTTGCTCTCCCCCCACCGTGTCGCCGTCGGTTCTAGTGCTAGAAGCAGAGGTCGGGTCAGCTACGCATTCTTCGGGGTCAGCGAAGATCTCGTCGAACTCGTCGTGGTCGTCGAAGCTGGTCGGCAACGTATCGTGAGCGTCAGGGCCAGCGACGCCGGAGTGAACAGTTGCCTGTGCAACAATCGCTGTGAAGAAATCGTCGTCCATCCCGTCAGTCACGACGCCACCGGCGGATTCCAGTGCTGTTCGGGACGCCTCACTCCCCGCGAGAATCGATTCTTGAGTGCCAACAACCGCAGTCTCTTGCTCCGTCGATTCTCCTTCGACCTGGCTGGTGGAGGTCGACACTGAACCACCTCCTTGTTCATCTGGATCTGCGAAAAGCTCGTCAAACTCGTCCTGACGCACACCACCAGCGGCATGAGTCTGCTCACTCATGTCGTCGTTGGTGCGACTTGAGAAAGCCGTCGCCGTTTCGGTCTCTCGTGCATTGAGATCTGACGCCATCTCGCCTTCAGCATCAAGCCCGACGTGCTCCATTTCTCTCCGTTCGTTTGTCGTCATGCTGGTGCATGAAGGCCGCGTGTCCAAGGTTGCATCCCCCTCCTCTATCGCCTCATCTTCCTTCTCCACCTCCTCCTCCTCCTCCTTGATTTCACAGGCGATGGCAGATTCGCCTGCATCTCCACATGCACTCAGCTCAGCAACATGCTTGTTCAGTGCGTCAAGTCGCGCCTGCTCTTCCTCAATCGTGCTTTCGGTGATGCTATCGGAGAAGGCGCATGCCGCTTCGACTCCACGTGACTCAGCGTCTGCACCCAGATCTTTCTGATCATCGCAAGCACTGTTCTCTTGTGCCACGGTGTCATCGTCGGTGTTGGCAGTAAAGACAGCATGCCCTGGCTCGACGGCGCCGGCATCAAGGAATATCTCGTCGAACTCTTCCTGCTCGTTGGCGTCGATATGGTTTGCCTTTCCGGCTTCGATATTGGCGTCCCTGGTGTCGACAAACCCCTGCACAACTCCAGATGTATCGGGTTCGGCGACAAGATCGTTCTCAACGTCACAGTCATCCTTCTCTCGCATCACTGTACCGTCATTGGTCCAAGGCGTTGAGGCAGACGCCGCCTCTGTCTGGTGTTGGCAGATTTCGTCCTGAGCAACGACACTCGTTTCGCGTTGATAGTCGTTGACTCGGTAGGTCGAGGGGAGCTCCAGTTCACGTCTGCTTGCCTCAGCTTCTGGCAAGGTCTCGGCTTCATGATCCCTGAGCTCTGTACTATCCGAGCCGTCGTTCGTGCTATCGACCACTCTGAGTTCTCGTCCTTCTTCGCCCTCTACACCACCGCAAAGCAGCTCGTTCTGATCCTCAACGGCATCGTCCAACAGATTCAGAGCCTCGGTGCTGACCACGCCAGCGAAACCAGACCCTGCTTTAGCCCCACAGGCCTCGAGATCAGCGACAGGATCCTCCGGGGCGCCAGGCGGCGCTTGCTCTTCCTCAATCGTGTCGGCGTTGGCGCTGGAGAAGACGAAGACCTGTGAGCTCCCGGGCATCTCACCGCCATCCAATACCTCATCAGGAGTGCCAGAGACGATGGTTTCCTTTGCAACCTCGTCCACAGAGACCTCACCGTTGAAATTGAGCTCCTCTTCGGCACTCCGCGCTTCAAATACCGAAAAGGGCTCCATCTCAACATCAAGATCAGTGCGCTGCTGATGCTCCACGCCACTATCGACGCTATCGACGCTATCGACGCCATTGCCTCCCGTGTCGTTATTGGGCACCTCGAAAGCAGCCAGCCGTTCGCTCTCAACTTCATGATAGGCGGCCTCCGTCCCAGTCGCATCGTCGAGTGTTCTGTTGATGGGGTCCCGTCTTGAATCCCCCAAGGACGCATCGAGAACAGCCCCACGCTCGTGGCCGTGAGAATCAAGAGCACCCTCCTTTTGTTCCAACGTATCGTCGTTAGCCCTGGTCGCAAGGACGGATCCCGTTCCGAACTCCTGCTCATCCACTGCAGCCTCGTCTTGCTCATCAAAGGCGGCTGACTCTTTCTCCAATGCCTCATCACTGGCACTTGTTGGCAAATTGAATGGTGGTTCGGCTTGGAGTGCCTCAGGATCGGCGCAGTAGCTAGCAGGAACGTCGAAGTCGGCGTGATTTGTCTTGGTTACTTCGTTGGGAAAACGGATGACTGGCTCCGTCGCGTTGTCGTTGGGCCATCTGATACTCACGGACTGCGGTGATACTTTGTTTGACTCCAGATCAACAAAGAGAGTGTCCTGGACGTCAGGAGGGGCTTCATCCCTGGCGAAAGTAGACCCCGATTCGGTGTCGTTTTGGGCCTCGGCATCATCGCAGACCTTGTCCTGGGCGTCGACAGAGGCTTGAAGCTGCTCCATCGCTCCAACGCCTGCCACCCCAGAGTCGAAAGCGTCGAAATCGCCGAAGCCTTCGCTCTGGGCAGAACTATGAGCAACGCTGTTGAGGGGAAAGGGGGCCTCCATTTCAGCGTTGCGTGGCTCAAAATCGGAAAAGGAGTCGTTCTGTACATCAAGAGCAGCGTTTAACTCCGTCATCGTGTCACCGGAAGCCATACGCAAGGTTGCGCTCTCCAACTCTGCTTCAGGTACGTCAACGTCAGCAATGGTCTCGTTGTGTGACTTGAGAGAGGCCTGGTTCGGCTCTCCGATGTTTGCAACGCCGGTGGACTCCCTCGTTGAATCGGGTTCTTCAGAACCAAAATTCTTGTCGTGAGCGACAACAGCGCTATTGTCGCTGCAGACCAAGAAGGATTCTTCCTCGAGAACCACGGCATTCTCGTTTCCAGACGCAGTGTCGTGAGCCCACGAGTCGAACGCATCAGGCACCGATACAGTTACGCAAGCCTCGATATCGGAGACAGCATGGCCTTGGAGCGAGTCACCAACAGTAGCCTCGTGCTGCTCCGACTTGGCGTCGCTGGTGATGGATCCGGATTCCATTTCAACTCCTTGAGCTGCATCCAGCTCCTCAGCTGCATCGCTGTCTAATGGGATCACAGACTCCGAGACAGGCACTCCTACGTCAGGAGCGGATCCCTGGATGTCAAATGCGGCCATTATCGCGTCGCTTTCAGTCCAGCTGGAAGGATTGGGCGCCATTTTGTCTTGAAACTCAGCGTGGATCTCGTCATGGGCGTCAGAAGCGGTGCGTTGCTCAGATGCAGTATCGCCCTGGCTTTGATCAGCAGCTTCACTCTTTGCAGTTGTGTCGCTGTTCGTTCGGCTGGAGAGCGCAGCTTCGGCTGGAGATTCGAACGCCCCAGCATCGAATACGAGTTCACTACGGGCGTCAAGGTCACTTGTTTCCTCTGCCGTATCGCTGGGACTGGCGTTGCTGAAGAAGTCCTCGGTTTCCGCTCCACGTGCGTCAAAATCGAAGGACGGATCATCCAGAGCATTGGAAGGAGTCTCCTGCTTCCGCGCAACGTCGCCGCCTGTCCAGCTGTGCGATGACGATCCGGCTTCACGTGCCTCAAGATCAGATGCAGACAGGTCGTGACTATCAGATACAGCAGGCTGCATCTCCGTCGTGTCGTCATCGGCCCAGCTGGCAAAGGCGGACTCCGGTCGGTCTCGATTGTCCATAGCGGCAGTGCCGTCACCCTGTGTATCCCCCACTGCAGCATCGAAGTCCCAATTGGTGAAACCAGACGCTGCTGTGTCCTCCGATGCTTTGAAATCGGCAAAGGCCTCGTCCGTAGCAGGCGGAGTTGGCTGCTGCATCTCCTTCGTGTCTCCATCGATTGAGTCAGTAAAGGCTGACGCTGTGCTGTCGTCGCCTACCGCACAATTGGCGAACGGCACGGCCTCACTGGGCTCGTCCTGCTTCTCCACCGCAGCGCTATCACCCCAGTCAGCGAAGGCGGAATCTGCGGAAGGTGCGCTAAAAGCCGAGAAAGCTGCGTCCTTCTCGTCAAAGTTCGCGGCAGTGTCACTCACACCCGCGCGCTCCGGCGCTTCGGAATCGCCGGATGCTTTAACCTCCATGAAGACCTCTCCCGAATCACCAGGTTCCTCTTGTGTCTCCACTGCGACGTCGTCGCCCCAGCTTGGGAACTCAGATGCCGCTCCTGCTGCGCCAAGATCCGAGCTGGGTTGATCCGCAGTGTCTGCAGCAGTCTGTTGTTTCTCCGCCAAACCTTCGTCGGGCCAGTTAGTAAATCCAGCTGCCGCTGTGCTGTCGGTGGCTCGGAAATCCGTAAAAGGGTCACCTGAAGCTTCACCTGGCTTGTGCGTCGGGTCGTCGTCGCCCCAGGCTGCGAAGGCAGAGGAGGCTGTGCTATCTCCAGGTGCGCCGAAGGCGGAGAAAGCCTCGTCCTTCGTCTCCGCGACTTCTGTCTGCTTTTTCGCCGCGTCGAAGTCCCCCCAACCCGTGAAACCCGCCGATGCGGTGCGTTCAGCCTCTCTGAAATCGGCGAAGGGATCCTCCGCTGCCACAATGTCTGCATACTTCTTCGCCACCGTCTCTTCAGTGACGAACGATACCGTGGCATCCGCAGGCGCTCGGAAATCGGAGAAAGGGTCTTCGTCAGCAGCAACTACCTGCTGTGGCATCTCCACCGATTTGCTTTCCCCCCAATTGGAGAAGTCCGAGGCTGGAGTGGCCAACGCACGGTTCTCAAATGCTCCACTGCTGGCTCTGTCGGTCTGCCCTGGCTGTCCCGGAGTCCGCTGGAGGAAGTGCAAGGTCGCAGCAAGTTGCTCTGTGAGTGGACTGGAGCCCTGCCGCTCCGCTTCCTGGTGCAATTGCGAGAGCGCTCGGACACTCAGTCGCTGGGACGTGCAGGTCTCCAGCAGCGCTTGCTTTGTCAGTCGCAGCAGCAACGGACGACTCCAGACTTGACGTTGAACGGCGTAGCGCACGCCGCCTTCGCGCTGACTCAGGAACTGCAGCGCGCTCTGCTTCACCACGAGGCTGTCGGCCGCAGCAGGGTCTGAGGGCGCGCACTGATAGTCGAGGACCTCGTTGATGGACGCGAAGACGGCATCCCCCAAAGGCGCGAGGCAGTCGCGCAGCGCCGTGTGCCACACGGCGGTCAGCAGCGCGGCGTGCCACACGCACGGACGCGCTCGAAACCACGCGAGCACCACTCGCAGACAGCCAGCCAGTAGCGTCGTGTCCACCGCGTACCCGTGGGTTTTGGGCGTCGTCACGCCACGACGGAAGAGCGTCCAGGCGATCGCGGCACGGCGTTCCGGTTGAATGTGGTCGAGCGGCAGCGTCTCGAGCTGAGTCATGAGTGCAGGCCAGTCGTCCTCCGCGTCCTGAGAGCCGGCGTCGCCGCGTGGGAGCAGCCAGACAAAGGCGCGGAGAGCCTCACAGGCCACGAAGGCGTTGCTGTGCTTGGTCAGCGAGCGAACACGCAGCGCAAGGTGGCTCAGGTAGGTCGGAGAGGGCGTCGACTGGCCCGACGAGGCATTCAGCTGCAGTACGGCGGTGTCCAAGCGCTCGGCTACGAACTGGACGGCACGACAGACTCGGTGCAATACGACCGCGTGACCTGCAGCTTTCGCGGCGTCTCGCTGCGACGGGAGCAGCGAGAGCAACGCAGCCGCCACGAGCTCGAAGAGGCACATGTTGCCCCAGTTCGGCCGCTTAAGGAAGCTCGTCTGGGTGTCGCTTCCCCGCAGAGCTTCTTCCACGGCGGTGAGCAGCACTGCCGGAGCCACCACGGGTCTGGAGGAGGCGCCGTCCGCCACCGACGCCTGGATCACGTCCATCAGATACTCCTGAAGCATCGCAGCAAGCGCGTTGGACACAACCACGCCTTGAATCGCAGCACTCTGCACTTGAGCCTCCAGCGGATCGCTGGCTGTCAACAGCTTCGAGTCGAGGTCGGAGCCCGCGCCTTCACTGGCCAAGGGAACTGACTGCTGCTGATGCACAGGCAGTCGATGTAGCAGACCGCAGAGACGCAGCAGATACACGGACGTGAGCGAGTCGCCACTGCGTAGAGAGGACGGACGCGCCTTGAGCAGGAACCGCTCGAGCGCCTTGGCGACTGCCACGGCATGCGGAGGCCGGTCTTCGTCCGCGGGCGACGACGATGCGAAGAGCGCCAATAGCGTGCTCGAAGCGTGACGAGAGGCTGTGCCGGCCGGAATCATGAAGGCCGCCTGCACCAGTTTGTCGAGGGCGACGATCTGTTCGTCCGACTCCACGTGGAAGCGCAACGCGTGGCAAGCGCCAGCGACAGCTGCGACCTGCGCCGGTCCAGGAGCAGTCGAGGGGCGTTTGCCTTTGACGTCAACGGTAGGAGGATCTGCAAGCACTGGCGACTGCTGCAGTAGCCCCGCGGCATGTGCGATCAACTGGTCGCGCTTGCGGAAGACCCGGCAGAGCTGGGCGTATACACGGAGGATGGCACGTTGTCGAGGCAGCAGAAGCCCCGACGGGGTCAACACGGCCGTCTCCAGCGCCGTGAGGAAGCCAGCTAACGCCGAAGTGGCCAGCTCGACGCTGGGCTTCTCGACACCCGCCTCCGAGCTGTCCGTGAGGCTCGGAGCGTTCTGGACGTGGAGCTCGAACTGGTCGATGAGTCGAGCGACCAGACACAGCGCCAGACGCGCGATGCGGAGGTGGTCTTCCTTGAGAAGCACGGACTCCTTCTTGTCCTTGAGCTGCGGTAGAAGCGCGCACAACCCGCTTAGTAGCGTGTGCGGCAGATGCGCGCGCGCCGCGGGCGCCGATGCGTAGAAGAAGGTGAGCTCGCGCAGCACGTCGCCCATCTTGCGGGACGCCACGTCCCGCGCGCCCAGCAGCTTGGCCAGATCGTTCAGCAGTTGCTGCTCCGAGCGGCACTTGCTGCGCAGGTAGCCGTTCATGGCGGTCGTTCTGTGCGCTGGTTAGTTACGGATTGAGTGCGTCTTCCTGAGGGAAAGTGAGGGAAAAGGGAGGATCGCGTCGCTTCGGGACTCGCCCACGAATGACCTTTGGTTCGGAGTCAGACCCACAGAAGAGGAAGGAAGCACAAACCCAAGAGGCTGGCGAGTCGCAGTATCGAATAATTGTCGCGGTTTAGCTTACAGAAGCTGAGCTGTCCGGATGAACAACGCCAGCCTTCCTACTTGCGGTCGCGCAGCTGGATGTTCATGCGCTCCTCGTAGCTCTGTTTCTTCTGCGCCTCCTTCTTGGGGGCGGCCAGCATGGCGCCGCCGGCCATGGCCACGACGGTGGCGGTCTGCGCCACCACGCGCGCCTGCATGAAGATGTTGCCCAGCTTGGACTGGCCGCGCTGGAAGGTCACGAGGCCGCCCAGCAGCACGGCCGTCGTGAGCGCGCAGCCCAGCGGCACCAGCGGGTCCTCCTTCACACGCGTCAGCAGCGACTTCTTGCCGCCGAAGCGCTCCTCCTCCATCCAGCTGAAGTCCCCCACCGCGTACACGCGGCGGGGCTCGGGCGCGCCGCGTTCCTCGGCCATTGCTGTCGACTGAGGTGGGCTGGGCAGGTCGGGCGCTTTGTGGCGAGAGCCAAAAGTGAGCAGCTCATGTCTGACCGGTGCCTGACATTCCGCCGTTGCATGTTTGGAGGCCTGGGATTGGTGGAGAAATGTGGAGGGGAAGCGTGATGAGTGGTTGAAATAGAACGTTGAAGGAATGCAGAGATCTGATTGGGTAGAGGAGGATGATGGATGACAGCGACGTTTGCACGTTTTTCTTGCCTCTGCAGTTTGACACAATTTGTGGCACTCAAATTCAGATCAGATTTGGTTTGATCCGATGGAAAAATAATTGGGAATGCAATATCCAATGGAAAACACTCAATTGCCAATAATTGCTGCAAATGCATATCATGGAGGCCATCCGCGAGTATGCTTCCTCATCCTCCTCGCCGTCCGAGGCCGAGGACGCCTCCGACCACACCGCTGTCATTGTATCGGCATGCAATTCTACACCTGACGCGGGCCCTTCCGCTGTTGTCCCAGCAGCGAGAGCCAACGGTGCGGAGCAGCGACGACAGCAAGTGGCGCAGCGGTTCATCGGTCGCGCTCGGGCGTCTGCGCACCGGAGCACACAAGAGGAAGACGCCTTCGCCTTCCGCGGGTATGCGCCTAAGCGACGACGGCGCTGTCCTTCGCGTGCTATACCGTCTGCAGCGCCTGCAGTATCTGATCCGCCATCCAACGACGTAGCCAACAGAACGTCTTTGTTCCCACTCGATCATAGCAACGACGTTGGAGCTTCAGACGATCAAGAGGCCCGTAGAAAGAGCGGGAAGCTGCCGTTGCTGCGTCTACACAATCGAAGGCGGCTCACTGGCCACGACAAGGCGGTTAATGCACTGCAGTGGCACCCACGACACCCGGAGCTGCTCCTATCGGCGTCCATGGACGCCACCGTTCGCATTTGGAAAGCGTCTCCTCGGAGTACCGACGGCTGCCAACGCGTCCTGACGCACCATTCGTTGGGTGTGAAGAGCGCCCAGTGGTCGCTCGACGGCTCGCAGGTGCTTTCAGGTGGCTACGACGGTTGTGCAGTTTGTGTGGACGCTGAGACCGGCCAGACAAGACAGGAAGTCCGTCGACCGGATTTTCCGACGACCTCTGGACGTGTGGAGCGCATCACGACCGTGTGTTTCCACGCGACGGAGCCTCACTCGCTGCTGCTGGGCACCGACCAAGGCCGCATCTACGGCCACGACCTCCGTCTCAAGGCCCCGACCGCCACGTACTCCAAGTCGTTTGGCGACGTGCACGACCTGCTCTTCCTCGACGACGTCGGCCAGCGGTTCGTGTCGAGTGCAGGCGTGCTCCAACGCGACGCCAGCAACCAGACACTGCTGGTCTGGGATTGGCGCTCGGCTACGTTGCTCTATGACCGTCTGGACAGCGACATGCTGGCGCACTCGTGTCTGCGAACGCACCCCAGCCACCCGTACTTCGTGGCGCAGTGCAGTGGCAATTACGCGTCGCTCTTCTCGACTCGAGTGCCGTACAAGAAACTCAAAGGGGCCAGTGTGGATGGCCGACGACCTCCGCTTCGGTTCGCAGGCGGTCACGAGGTCGAAGGCTACAGCATCCAGTGCAGTTTCGCTCCGGACGGCTCGCTCTGGGCCTCCGGAGACGCCAACGGCCGCGTGGTGCTCTACCGCACGACTGGCAGGCGGCAAGTGCTGCAGCGTCTTCAACTCTATGACCAGACCACGCCCTGCATCTGCGCCGAGTTCCGTCCGACGCCATCGTCAGGTACAGCAGGCTCATTTGCAACGCAGCTGGTGGCCGGCAGCGGCGCAGGCGACGTGGATGTGTTCCTGTGATCGAGACGCCTCTATATACTTGCCCACCACTCGGTCGTCCTACTATGATATCACTACGAGCTCTCGTCCACATGGTCGTCATCGTCCTCGTGCTCCTCGTCGTCTTGTGCTGCTAGTTGCTGCTTCTCCTTGGCCTCAACGGCGTGGAGCTTGCGCGTGACGCTGGCGCGGCGTTTGTCGGTGCGCGGGAGTAACTTGCGGGCAGCCACGAGGTGCTTCCTGGCCTCGCCCCACGCCTCGTTGGGCGCCAGCACGCTCTCGGCGTAGATGAGATGCGTCTCCCAGTTCTTCGGCCGCAGCTTGAAGGACCGCTGGAAGGCCGCCACGGCCTGCTGGAAGTCGCCCAGCGCCGCGAACGTGCGTCCGTACGTGCACATGAGGATGCTCCAGCTTGTCTTTTCGTACTCAGGCACCACCGCCAGCGCGTTTTCCACGAGGATCCTGGCGCG
This sequence comes from Nothophytophthora sp. Chile5, assembly GCA_001712635.2. Taxonomy (NCBI): domain Eukaryota; phylum Oomycota; class Peronosporomycetes; order Peronosporales; family Peronosporaceae; genus Nothophytophthora; species Nothophytophthora sp. Chile5. The sequence continues at coordinate 11,349 of MBAC02011685.1, forward strand.
CTCCGGGTCCAGCGGCAGCTCCAGCAGCGCGCGCATGTTCCAGATGGAGGCTTCGGACGGGTCCAGCTTGAGCGCCTTCTCCAAGGCGGCGCGGGCCGCGGGGAACCGACGACTGCGCTGCTCGATCTTGGCCAGTTCGATGAGCAGCGGCGTGTCGTTCGGGAAGTGCTGGCTCCCCATGGTGATCACGGCTCGGGCCGCCTCCAAGTTGCCCAAGCGAGCGTTGACTCGTGCCAACGCGCGCCACGAGGCGATGCTCGTGGGCTGTTGCTTGGTGGCCTCGTCGAAGAGCTCGCGCGCGTTCTCCAGATCGCCGTACTGCTCCTCGAAGTCTCCCCAGGCGTGGAGAGCAGGTCCCGTGTGCTGCAGATTCTTGAGCGCGTTCTCAAAGACCTTGCGCGCGTTCCGCAAGTGGCCGCGCTTCTTGTGCAGAATGGCGAGCGACATGAGACTGGGCAGATGATCCGGGTGCTGCTCTAATACCTCCACGTACAGCCCCATGGCGAACTCCTCGTTGCCCAGCTCCTCCTCCATCTTGGCGTACGAGTTGTATGCCGACGGCTCCACGAAGAACCCGCCGTCAATGAGGCGGCGGTAGGCTCGACGCGCTTCGTACACGTCGTCCAGCTTGAAATGCGCCATGGCGCCGAGCAGAATGAGCCACTTGTGTGTCGGGAACGTGCGAAAGGCTCGATCGATCACGGCCAGCGCGTTCTTGTACAACCCGGCGTCGAATTCGGCCTTGGCCCAGGCGTGCCAGACCTGCCCCGTGGCTTGCGGATGGCTCACGGCTCGCTCGAAGATGTTGCGAGCCAGTCCCACGTGCTGACTCTTGGCCTCGAAGACGCCGTAGGCCTGCAGGAGAACCACGTCGTTCGGGTGCGTCTCCAGGAGCGCCAGGAACTGCTCCCGCGCCTCGTCCGGATGGCCGGCCTCGACCTCCCAGAGCGCCATGCTCAGCCCCGCCATGGCGTTGCTGGGGTCTGTGGCCAGAATCACCTTGAAGAGCCGCTTGGCCTCCAGCAGGTTCTTGGTCTCCATCTCCATCGAGGCCCAGGACGTCCAGAGCTCCGCGTCGAACGAGATGCGCGACGCCTTGGAGAAGATCATGCGCGCCAGGTCGTAGTTGCCAGCCTTCCACTCCTGCAGGACGCGCAAACAGCAGTCAAGTGTCAGTCTTTCGCGCGAAATTGACACGAAATGATGGCGGTCTTTACCCTCAATCATAAGCACATACATCCTGCAATCATTCAACTACACACCATCACGCCCCACTTGTTCCACATGCCCATATCCTTCGGGTAGTGGCGCTGCAGCACGTTGCGGAACAGGCTGCGCGCCAGCGGCACGTCCTCCCGCACGAGCTCGTTGAGTGTGGGCTGGGGCCCCAGCCAGCTCTCCTTGATGTTCTGCAGGTGCTCCACGGCGGGCTCCCACGGCTCCTTGCCCGACAGCTCGCTGAACTTCTTCTCCACCTGGCGGCTGTAGTCCTGGCCGTCGTACAGCGCATTCACGCTGCGGTAGCTGTGGCCGGACGACAGCGCCCGCGTCTGCAGCCGCCCAGTGGCTAACGCCACGGCCCCACGCAGCGTCTCGGGCCGTCGCAGCGCGCGCGTCGCCGCCACCTGCAGCCGCCGCACGCCCCTCATTTTCGCGTTCTGGCCACTCGGATGCGACTCCGAATAGAAGCCTGGTCACGTCACTATTCCGACGGCACATGTATACAGCGTATAGTTCTCGAATAGAAGGCCTGTCATACGACAACCCCCCCCGCAAGAATGACGCTCTCATCGAATGAAACTGTTTTAAACGCCTCGTCGTCGCTGGCCGCGTTTGGTCCAGTCAAATGGGGCGGCGGCACATGCGGCCCGGCCGGAAGCTTCTCGCGTCCGCCATTTACGTAAAAGCTCTTTCCGAGGACTCCACCGTTTCAAGAAACAATCATGTCGGCTGAGGAAGTTGTGGCGGAGGTCGAGGTCCCCAAGGAGCTGGGCGAGATGGACGCGCTGAAGGAGGTGCTCAAGAAGGCGCTCATCCACGACGGCCTGAAGCGCGGCCTGCACGAGGCGGCCAAGGCGCTGGACTCGCGTCGCGCGCGTCTCTGCTGCCTGTCGCAGGACTGCGACGAGCCCAGCTACAGCAAGCTGGTGCGCGCGCTCTGCGAGGAGCACGGCGTGAACCTCATCCTGGTGCCGTCGGGCAAGCAGCTCGGCGAGTGGTGCGGCCTGTGCAAGATCGACAGCCTGGGCGAGGCCCGCAAGGTCGTGTCCACGTCGTGCGCCGTCATCACCGACTTCGGCGAGGAGACCCACGCGCTCAACGTGCTGCTGGACTACCTCAAGCGCCAGGGCGAGAACTAAGCAGGTCTGGAAGCAGGCTGCTCGAGGCGGCGACTAGGACATTCGAGTGCAGGTGGCTTCGGAGCACTCTGCGACGTGCTGCTGGTGCTCTAGGACCAACAACCCACGTACGTTGCTAGTAACTGCTGCGACATCATACACCCGACGCCCGAAAGCCGCGGCTGGCTGCTCCGCTCTCCACGGGGGCGAAGGCTTCTGCTCGGAGCTTTTACACCACGTACACCCACCCGTCAGTCTTTGTTCCTCGTGCATCGTTGCCATGGCGGATTGATTTGAGTTTCGAGTTCCATTTAACTTAGCGTAGCTACTTCTTAAACCTTATTAACTTGTGTTTGCTCGACAGCAACACCCAGCGCCCAAGCAATCCAAGCGCAGCGCTCGGATCGTCTTCCGCCTTCATCCGGCAGAAGACGAGGCTTCTCTCGGCGCATCAGGCGTTGCCTTGGCTGTGGCGACAGCAGTGTGGCTTCCAGCTCAGCAGACCCAGCGTCACAGCACCACCCTTGCCGCTTGTCACCGCCTTCATGGCAGAACGGCCGGTCGCCCGGCGTTAGCTGCCGAAGTGTCCGAGCAGCAAACCACTGCCACGACCCTGACGGTGCGGCTTGCATCCGCCTCCCAACTGCTGCACTGGCACCGACGGTCGCGAAGAGTCCGACGTGTCTCGGCGGATTCACAGGCGAGAGAGGCACCACCCAAAGGGGGCGCGTTCCAGTACTCCCATCCTTTCCCCAGTGATCTGTCCAGCCACATTTCAACCGACTGCCGCCCACTCATCGCTCGTTCGGCGACTTGTCCAGGAAGCGGCGCTGCTTCGCGCGGTTCAGCGGCGGCATTTGGGTGTCGGAGTTGCGTCCATGCACGTCGTACATGGCCGAGGAGCGCATGTACTTGAACTTGCCCTGCGCCGTGGCATCGTCCATCTGCAATCGACTGCGTGAGTTCCTTGGGTTTCCTTCCACCCCCATCACAGCAGGCAGCAACGCACTCACCGTTGCGTCGGGCTGCAATTGCTGCAATCCTGTCAAGAACGGATGTTGCAGCGCTTCGCTCGGCGATATCCGCGTTTCCGGACTGTGGATCACACAACGACTCGTTAGATCCCACGACTCGCTATCGCACAAAGCAGATAGTGCCAGTACGTACTTGTAGTCCAGCATGCGAAGCACGAGGTCATGGAGCGCCTCGTAGTGCTCCTGCGTGTGGTTGACCGAGTTGTACTTGTCGGCACTGGCCAGGATCTCCGCCAGCGTCTGGGAGTTCTCGGGAATCTATGCGCACAAATCCCAATTAATACATAGATCAGCATCACAGTTGACGACTACCCAGTGGCCGGGAAAGCTCAGCACTGTACCGCTTCGACTCCTTTCGGTGGCACCGTCTTGTGCACTTTCAGGCGGTAGTCGACCCACTGGTTGTTCCCTTCGCCCATCACGATCTCGTCGAAGTAAAGACGGCGATGCACTCGGTTCGCGCGGGCAATGAGCTCCCTCGGCGGCATCCCCAACACGTTGATGATGCGATGGAGCTGGTCCACCGCGTCATACCCGCAAAACAGCGGCTTGCCCGTGTGCATCTCCACCAAGATGCAGCCCAGACTCCACATGTCGATGGCTGCAGAGTACCTCACGCCCAAGAGCACCTCCGGCGCTCGGTAGAAACGACTTTGCGTGTAACGGTGGATCTGCATTTAGCACACGGACAAGCAGTCAGGACCAAGCGTCGCCTTGTCTTCATACAATCAGCCAGTCACTTGGAACGCCGGCCTACCTGGCTCCGCGAGAGACACGAGCTGCCGAAGTCGATCAGCTTCAACGAGCTGTGGCCGTGGGAAACCAGCAGGATGTTCTCCGGCTTCAGGTCGCAGTGGATCACGTTCACATTGGGGTGCCCCATATAGTCCAGAGCCTGCAGCAAACCCACACAGAGTCCTGATTAGACAACAGCTCCCACTCATAACCCTCCGGACAGCAGACAGCTCTATACCGTCAGAATCTGGCGCGTGAATTTCCGCAGCAGCTTGAAGCTGATCCCTCGGAAGTTGGTGCCACGTAGCACGTCGAACAGATTGGAGCCTAGGCGCTCGAACACCAGACACTGGTGGCCCTTGTGCATGAAGGCGTCTGTCAGCCGCACTATACACCAGAAGCAAGACAGCCACAATTTAGTTCCAAATCCCCCGAAATTGAGGCAATCAGCCCCACGCACCAATATAGTTGGTGGCCTCGTGCTGCGGACGATGCAAGTGCTGCAGAATGTTGATCTCCGTCTGCGCCTGGTCCGTGTACTGCTGCTTCTTCTGCACGATCTTGATGGCCACCTGCTGGCCCGTCACCAAGTCCAGCGCCTCCACTACCTGCCCAAAGGAGCCCTGTGCATCACACCAGACCACGCCATCCTCCGTCAGCTCTTCTGTATCAGCAGCAGTATCTTAATAACGTCAATACTGAGCGCGAATGGCTCGTACCGCGCCAAGTTTCCGGCCGCGCACAGTGTACCGGCCGTTGCCGAAGGATTCCTCGCCCGACTCGGCAAACACGTAGTTGGCCGGCGTTTTCTTCTTCTTCTTCATTAGGGCGCCGGTTGCCTTCGGGTTGTGCTTCCGGTAGTAGTTCTACAGCCACAGTGTACACATGTTGGTCAGTATTAACGCCCTAAAAGGATACGTTGAAGCGGCCAGCATATGGCAGATGGTGGCTCTAGTCTAGCCTATATGTGTCCATCGATCCATTCGATCGACGGCAAAGACCGCAATCTACTGCTTTACACGGCTAAACGTGCGCCTAGCTTTCCGCAAAAGACTTCATTTCGCGAAAAGAAACAAGCGAAACGGGACGGCTAACGCACCATGTTGATGACGTTCAGGGTGCGCATGAGGCCCCGCGCGAGCTGGTTCCGCGGCACCTCCTTGCCCGGCCGCCTCGCGGCGGCGGCGGCGTCCGTGGTCTCCATTCCCTTCCTTGGCGGTTCCTTTCGTTCGCTTCGCGTTTGCTGGTGTCGTTTTGGAGCTTTCCTTCCCCTTTTTTTTCTTTTCGGCGTTCCTTTTCTTTCGTTCTTCGCGGGGTCCGCGAGGTTTTTCAGTTTGCGAGGGAAACGAGTGGACGAGGTTTTACGCAATTTTACGAGGTTGTTTGCCAAAAACACGCGTAAAATTACGTCAGACCTGTTATTTTCGCTGGGATCGTTTGTTTCATTTTCCGTTTTTCCGTTTTCCCGCTCGCCACAGCGCTGGCAGGTCTTTTTATAGGTCCCGCGTGCAGTTCAACTGATGCGACGAGCATCTCAACACAACGGGTGGAGACGCGTGGTCTGACGAGAAGGGCACTGAGGCGGGCATCTTCATGGCGCCGAACGCTGGATATTGCTCCCTCGCTGGGGAGCAGGACTGACGGACGTCTGGAAAGCAAAAACGTCCAATTGAAAAACCTCGTTTATTGGCGTCCCCGTTTTGGCGCCCTTTTTCCTTCGGCGCGAATCTGGCAGAGACAAGCAATCTGAGTTTTTGTATCCATGTTGGGCGGATTACTTACGATACAAAAGCCAAGATATTGACAGCGCGCCAGTTCTTTATTCGCGTACAGTATGGACCACATTGAAGAAGCGAGCAAAGAGAGCCCCACGCTGAATCTTTGTATGCCCAGCTTATTCGATGAGCTGAACTGGACTCAAGTGGCAAATGCATTCCGATGGGCGCTCTCTTTCCGTCGAGGTGGTTGGTTACGCGCTCTTCGCTGCATGCATACATTTCTGAGCATGAATGGCGGGCTGGGTGGACGCCGGTGTCCCCCAAAGCGCAGCTATAGATAGAAGCCGCACGGGGTTGCGGAGAACGAAACGACCCCAGCCTCCTCCCCACAGCCACCAAGATGGAGTGCTGTTGTCCACCCGTTTTGTGGTGCAAGCGCTGCGGTCTCAAGAGCTCCTACCGTTTGGGCTGCAGCCGAGGATGGGCGTGAAATCCTTCCAGCGTGAGTATCGATATTTGCACTGGAAATGGCGGGTGCTGCTCGGTGAAAGTATGAAGAGCATGCATAAATATCTGTATTTTACAGCTCGTGGGTTTATTTTGCTCCACATCAGAAAGACATGGAAACGTTCAAGCAAAAAGTCGTTACGGTATTTGGGTGGGATGCGGCTATCTGGCAAGAAGTGCTTGCCTTGGTCAATCGCACTCAAAGCTGCATCCCTCTGTCGGTGGTAGACGCACAGCTGGTTCGCTGAGAGGTTGACGAGCGCGCGACTCGTCCCTTGACGTCGCAGCTGCGCACTACAGTATCTCCAACACGTACCCGTCTACTGTAGTGGTCACTTGCCGCTCCAGCGAGCATGCACATGCATCGACACAACAGAGCACTGTTCGTCTAACAGTCTATATATATACCAAGGCGACTGTAATGGAGCAAAGTGCCCAGCAGAAGTCCAATGTGCGCGTGCCCCAAATCGCCACGTATACATTTTCATTGCGCTGCCTATTGGTGCAGAGCTCAGGTTCATTTGCGTGTGATATGCACCTGATCTGCCGCTGCCACGACTTTTTCGACCCAACTGATCGCCATCCTGCAGCTGCGGAGGAACATGAAGCCCCTCAACCGTTGCGGCCACTTCAACGTGGTCCGAAAATAACCAGCCAATCATCGAAAATAACCCATCTCAGTTAAGTTCGAAACCGACGCTGTGCAACGAGCCGCCGCCACGTGCACGTCGTCACTCCATCGCTGACGTCAGATCCATCTCCATTCGTGAATGTGAAAATGGAGGAAGACGATGGATGCGAAGATCTGAAACCCCCTGCCGACGCCAAAGCCCAACCAACGCCCTCCCTCTCACGCCAATGAGCCGCCCGACGATGCAGGAGGCGGCGCAGCTGACGGACCTGGCCAGCGCCGCGTACGGCGCGCGCGTGCTCTTCGCGACCGACGAGTGGTTCGCGCCGGCGAGTCGCTTGCTGCTGCCGGAGCCGCCCGTGTTCGTGGCCGACAAGTTCACGAGCTTCGGCAAGTGGATGGACGGCTGGGAGTCGCGTCGCAAGCGCACGCCCGGCCACGACTGGTGCGTGTTGGCGCTCGGATTGCGCGGCGCCGTGGACGTCGTCGACGTGGACACAGCCTTCTTCACGGGCAACAACGCTCCGCGCGTGTCCATCCAGGCCGCGCAGCTCCCGTCAGACAGCGCGGCGCTGCAAGTGCTGACGGCTAAGGCCACGACCGAGCGAGCCATGGGCACGTGCGCCTCGCCCACCGATCTGCAGCTCATCGAGCAGCTCAACTCGCAGGACTGGACGGAGATCGTGCCGCCCACGCTGCTGGGCGCCGGATACGAGGAGACGCGTCATAACCTGCTGCGCGTGCCGCCGTCCAAGCGCGGACCTTGGACGCATCTGCGCATCAACATGTTCCCGGACGGCGGGATCGCTCGCTTGCGCGCGTATGGAGTCGTGGTGATGGACTGGACGCGCGTGCCGGGCTCCCAGCTGCTGGATCTCGTGAGTGTTGCTCATGGGGGACGCGTGGTGGCCTTCAACGACGCGCACTACGGCCATCCGCGGAACTTGATGGCCCCGGGACGCAGTAAGACCATGGCGGACGGGTGGGAGACGGCTCGGAAGGCGACGCGGCCGGCGGTGCTCAAGGCAGATCCGAAGACGGGGCTGCTGGACGTGCCGGGCAAGGACTGGGTCGTGCTTAAGCTGGGCCACATGGGCGTGATCCAGCAGATCGAGGTGGACACGAACCACTTCAAGGGAAACTTCCCAGAGAGCTGCGTGGTCTACGGCACGCGCTTCCACGGTCAAGACGGCGATGAAGCGGTGCTGAAGGAGGGAGCTGTTGAGTGGGAAGTGGTGCTCCCGCGTGTGAAGCTGGAAGCGCACAAGCAGCACTTGTTCTCCGTGGCGGACGGCAACGTGCAGCTGGTGCCCGCAGGTGTCAACTACGTGAAGCTCGAGATGTTCCCGGACGGCGGGATCAGTCGCCTGCGGCTGTTTGGCACCAAGAAAGAGGCGGCGGCGCGGCTGTAAGTGGAGCGCAGGGACATGTGCCAGCATCTGCTTGGCTACAGTAGCCACAGTACTCAGTACGAGTCCTCGGCACCCATGACTTGCGCTTGCGTTGTCACCGTGAGGTCCTCGACTCGATAGATGGCCTTCCGTGACGGCCGGAAGTGGATTCCTTCCCTAGAACCAAGCAGACAGATACACGAAAAAAAACAGAGCAAATGATCCAGTCAATACACGCATGCAGAGCTCCCTCGCTTTTCTCTCAAGCAAGCAGCAGCTCACCGCAAGAGATGGGACACAGGCAGACTGCGAATGCGAGCCAGACGAGAGTTGCCTGCAGCTCGGAGTGTCGCCACGGCGTCGCTGGCTCGACCAGCGGCAGTGCTTCGATGACCAGGTACGGTATCGAACGATCCAGGCGTTAGTATGCTCGGAGTCGCACTCGCCTTTGCTCGGGCTGCAAACAGTTTGTGTACTGCGTTGTTGGAGGTGAACACTTCCACATTGGGGCGGCGGTGGCCATTGGCGATCGCGACCTTCAGCGGACGCTTTTTCTTGGGATTTGCCACTTCAACCACATGAAGCTTCTCCGTTGCCTTGTTGCTATCAACGACTTCGAGGTCGCGTAGCGCAATCAAAAGGCTTCGCTGAAAGAGCTGGACAGCAATCCGCCCATTGCCATGAATGTCGAAGCGATAAAGAAGGCGGCAGCAGTCCGATGGTCGTAGCGGTGTGAATCCGAGCACGCTGTGGAGCCTCCCTAAGCCGACGATGAAGTCTGGCCAGGCTATCAGCAGCGCAGCATCGTCACCTCGCCCGCCATCATCAAGACGAGGCAGCTCAAACGTCCCGATCATTGAGATTGCTACCACATCGCTGGACCCTCCTGCGTGCTCGTAGACGCGATGAACGTATTGCGTCCAAAAGAACTGGCAATACAGCAGCAAATAGTCAGCAAAGCACCAATTATCTGCAGATAGGGCGTCTTACCTGATGGAATGGGTCCATGAGGAAGGTTCTGAAGACGCTGAACGTGATTCCGGGCGCGCTCGGCAGCGATAGGGCTTGGATCCCGCGAAATAGCGCGAACCATTCTTGCTTGGAGATCCTGGCTGCTTGGTCGAATCCAAGCGTTTTCGAGTGACTCGCCAATTGATGCAGACGGATAACGCTGTCGATGCTGGCGTTGTTGCTCGTCGTGTGCTCCACAGAGGAATGCCGCTCGTCTCCGCTCTCTATGGGGCCGGCAAGTCGGAGAAAGAGCTCCTCGATCTGTGTGTCGCTCGTATTTTTCCACAGGAAATCACTGAGTGCAGCCTTCAGCCGCGTGATCTTGCAGCTTTGCGCAGTCTCCGGGAAGTCATGGCTTTCGTGACCGTACCGCCGGATCTGCAACTCCTTCGACTGAATGGTGTAGAATAAATTTCCGTCGGAGCACCGCCACGCCGCAATCGAGTCATGGACGGCCACTGGGTTTGAGCAGGTTGGCGCTAGCGCTTGCCGCACTGCTAGCTCTTGACTGAGCGAACTGCTTCCGAGGAATTCAAGAGGCGTTTGTCGGGCAGTGATTCCAACGGTTGCTGCTTGTGCGCGAGCTTCATCATAGTCAACTGGAGCTACTGCACCAGATAAAGACGAGTTAGCGAGCTCTTCGGCGTCCAAATGGCCCGTTGAAGCGGCTCGGGACGTTTCCAGCCACCTTGCCAGTCGAAAAACCAGCACTGGGCTCTGTTTTACAGCCCAAGGCGGCAGAATCGAGCGCAGCGTCACGCCTGGCTTGGAGAGTGAGGCTTCTATGACAAGTGGACGCTGCTCTCCGTCCGACGAAGTGGATGAATGCACCCTTTCGGATGAAGACTCTGGATTGAAGTAGTGTTGCCACAACACGAACGGGTTCGCTGGATGCTGAAGTAAAACCTCCTGTGCCTTCTGCTCGCGATCAAAGCCGAAAGGAGGTGCTTCGCGTTCTTCGGCACAGGTTGCCATCCAGGGGGAGAAGGCCACTGCGTCTCGTAGTGTTGGGTTTCGCAGGATTGCTGAGGTAAACACTGAGAACTGCACCGCAACTTGCGACGCCATCACAGCAGTCTGGTAATTCGCGAGTTCGAGAGAACGGTGTTTCGTCAGGATCTGGTCTCGCTGTTTGTAGTTTGTGCAGCATTCGACAGACAACAAAGCGGTGCGATCTCCACCCTCGGCGATCGGATTTCCCGCGTAAATGCTGTAGGACCCTGGCGAGATGAAACGCAACCACGAGGCGCCAAACCTTCTGCCCCGAAACTGGTCGTCACCACCAACTACTTGAATCGGTACTGTGTCAGGATAAGGCAAATCACTATTGGACTTCACATGTAGAACTAGACCAACTCCAGCTGCTGGGATATCCATCAACACGATCACAGCATCGTCAGTGTAGACGCGGAGGCGATTGGAGCACAGTCGGTGCCAGTCCATATCCGCTGTCTGTCTGTCTGCACTCAGAACCTCGATGCGAGCGCCAATTACTCGGATCTGCGAATCTGTGTGCTCTCCAGGGGTGTAACATGAATGCTCAAATGCTTCATGGACTTCTTTGCTCCGGTTGTCCTGCTGTGCTGCAATGTCGACCACGAATGTACCCCCAACTACCTCTGCACTTGCGCTCTCGAGCGAGAAAGTGCCTCGTCCTCTGGTCCGCGCCAGTAAAGTAAGCTCGAGCCGTGAGAATGGAATTGAGACTTTTTCCGCGCCAACATTAGGAGGTTCCACCTTCTTCTTCACAGCCACAAGCTGTAAAAGCTTGCTGCTCCCATCGTTGTATTCCATATCAGCGAGCTGACTCAAGTCGCGCTCATCAATACTGGCACGCTCTATCAGCTGAAACAGGTCTGCATCGACACCTTCGTCGAGAGCATTCGATGCAGCATTGGTTAGTGCTTGTACGTGGATACAGATACGATCACCGACAACGAGATGGACACAATGATGCCTCTCGTCAAATATCTTGGGCATACTCTGCTCGAGTTGTCGAGGCTCGGGAAGAATGTCAATTTCCTCGACAAGCCATGCGTGCTCTTGCTTATCCGGATCGTCTGGGCTGTCGGCACGAAGGAGCCACACCAAGCCTCCCCAACCCACACCCCCGAAACTCAGCTTCCATTGTTGAGTTTTGAGGTTCGGCACCTCCATTGGCAGTAGCGTGGACGTAGCCAAAGAACAAATGCCCCACACGAACGCTCGCTCGATCACGCGGCCATCGATACGCTGGATAACAAGCAGGCAGGACGTATTCCCACTGCAGTGAATGTTCGCTTGAGTATCAGGCGAGTTGAGTCTAATCGCTTGTGGTAATGGCACCGCAACAAGCACCGGCTGGAAATATTCACAAAATTTACTGGTCGCGCCGCACTCTCCGAAGACATTGCTTCCCCACGCGAACACCTTACCGTCCTTGGTGGTTGCGATCGTGTGATACCAGCCGCAGGCCACAGAAACAATGGAGTGATTCGCCTCGCTGTGGAAAAAATCTACTTGTGTGGGTCTTTGTTGGTCCACGTTGGATGAAAGCGCCAACCCGAGACCCAACTGGCCCGAACTGCCGTGGCCCCATGTGAACACACGACCATCAGCAGCCAACAGCACGAGATGCTCGACGCCTGCCGCAATGTCCACCAGACGGAGGTTGTCATCAAGCAGCGGGAATTGTACTGGTACTCCTTGGGAAACGAAGGGTTCATCTGGATCACGAGATGGCAGCAGCCCCCAATGCCAAAGTGTGGAGGTATCTCGGACAAGCAAATAGGTCGAAAAGGCGCCGCACCGCAACACCAGCTCGTCTGGGCTCGCGTTTTGCAGCAGCATTCGAAGATTCTCGGATGCTGCAACTTGGGTCATAATTGGCGCTAGCTGCTCGCCACCGAGCCCCAGTTGCCCGTACTCCCCGTAGCCCCAGGAGAAGATGGCACTTCGAGTCCTATCGCCGGCTTCAACGTCACAGATTGCCACGCAGTGGGCAACTTCGCAAGCCACTTGTCGTACGCGATGGCCATTTGGAACATGAAGTGGCACTGGACGACACTCAAAGTGGCACACGTGACCAGCATGCATCGCCCGTTCCTGTGTCGACAGCCGCTTCACCTGATTCTTGGCCGAATGTGCTAGATTACGACCGTGTCTGTGTCGAGACAGGCGAAGTTGCGCGTAAGAAACGCGCTGTGGCATCGCTCCACACTGCAGCAGCTCCCCGGAAGCAGTGCGATAGACTGCGAAATCACGCCCCCGTGCGATTTGCACAATGTCGGAGCTTTCACTCTGCAGCGAGCTGGCAGCGCTCTACACGCGAGAATGTCGTTGGATTTCCTTTCCGACATGGCGTGTTGTTCACGCTGAACACGCTCAGAAATAACAGAATGAGTCCTAAGTGCACTCACCTCCCACTTCCAGGAAACGCGGGTCTTCCGTGCCACGAGCTGGCAGCACAGCGGGATCGTCATCGTCGACTGCGGCATTACGTACACGCCACCGTCGCGTCACATCACTACTGGCACACACGCCTGCAACAGCTTAAGGATCACCGCACCTTCACTGGTGAGCTGCTGTCCTCCTCCGTTCGATCACCATCGCTCCCGCAGCTCTGGCTCAGCATGCCGCCACCAAGTAGCTGCCGCTTCGCCATGACTCCAGTGACATTCCGCGCCGTTTCGAGGTAGTTTCACTATGGAATGTCTTCTGAATGTTGCGCTAGCGCCGCGATCATCCCCCACCTGCCTATTTGCGGACCATCGCCAACCCGAGAAGGATGCCGCGCTCGCCTCGCGCTCGAGAGGCCGACGTCCTCCGCGAGAGCGACGTGCACGAGCGGCTGCTGCCTGCGCGAGAGCGCCGCGCGTCGCGCGAGGCTACAGCGCTAGAGGAGACGGACGATGACGACGCCTTCACGCACGAGGAGCTGCTGCACTCCGTTGGATCGTTTTCCGCCGTGGTCTGGCCCGTTGCCGTCACCATGTTGCTGGCCAGGTAAGTACCAAGCGTCCTCAATTAGCTCAGCCCGAAAGTAGAAGTGGTTGCACTCACGTGATTGGGGTGCATGTGTTTGCTTCGCTTCGAACAGCTTCGTGTCGCTGAATGTGGTGGATCCAGCGTCTGCCAAAGCTCTTGCCGAGTACGTTGCATGCACTTCAACTGCGCTTGGATGCCCCTTGGGAACCGTGAGCGATAGATATGCTCACGCTATGAGGATTAATGGCATGACGGTGGTTGCATCTGCAGTGCGTACCTCGTCTACGGGCCAGATAAAGACGCAGGTGCCTCCACTGGGACGAAATTCGCGGATGCATTGGTGAACGCGCTGGTGATCGTGTCGTTTTTCCTCGTGGCGACGTTCGTGATCGTCTGCTGCTATAAATTCAACTTCAATCGGGTAAATGCGCAGTGGATCCGTTGTATTGCGAGAGCGAGAGCGAGAACCGTCATGCTGACCTCGTGCTTGTTGTTGCTTGCCGTGCACTCGTCTGCCACTCTTGCCATTGCAGATCCTGATCGGGTACATGATGGTGTCATCCGCCATGTTGCTGGGCATGCTGGGTGGCAACATGCTGGCGATCGTCATCGCCCAACTGCAGGTGCCCGTCGACGTGTTCTCGCTGCTTTTCGCCATGTTCAACTTCTCGGTGGTCGGCGTGATCGCCATTTTCTACCAGAAAGGCATGCCCATGTGGCTGACGCAGGCGTACTTGGTGGCCACGTCAGTGATCATGGCCTGGCAGCTGGGGCAGTTCCCAGAGTGGAGCACGTGGGCGCTGGTGATCGTGCTGGCGTTTTACGACCTCTGTGCGGTCTTGACGCCATGCGGGCCGTTGAAATGGCTCGTCAATCTCGTGCAGCAGGAAGGACGTCCGTTACCCGGTACGTCTACCATGTGGCCCTTCGTGTTCTGGGGACCCAGTGTCTGCGAAGAAGTTGCTCTCCCTGACACTCGTTGGTGCTGACAACAGGTCTCTTATACGAGGCGGAGATCCGCCGCGACCACTCGACTGGCCGTGAGGCTCCTCCTGTTCACGAGAATGTGTATTACCAATGTGAATCCGAGATCCCGCTCCGTCTCGGGTCTCCGCGACAGGCGCCAGTGGCCGCAAATTCCCCCGCTTTGTCACCACGTGAAGCGCATTTACGCGTTCGGCTGATTGAATTCTACACAAAGCACAACCCCTCCGCGATTGCTCGCGTGGACAAGATTTTGGAGCGCTATCGGGGCCAGGAGGCTGCGCTGTGGCACGATTTGCATCAGAAATACATCACTGAGGAAGGAGGTACGATATCATTCGTGGCATGCCAAATGGAGGCACTAGCCGCGGAATTCTTACCTATTTCTTTTTCTTGCTGCTTGATGTCGGTCGGACTTCAGATGTGGACGAGACGATCAAGCTGGGCTTGGGAGACTTTGTCTTCTACAGTGTGCTAGTGTCTCGAGCTGCCAAGTACGACTTTTCCGCGATGATCGGGTGCTTGGTATCGATTCTCATGGTACGTGCTCCTTCTGAGAAGTGCAACCGATTGTCATGTACAGAACCCTGACTCAATTTGCTTGGATCATGTGGTTGCAGGGTCTTGGAGGCACGCTATTTCTTCTCGGCATCTACCGGAAGGCGCTCCCGGCCTTGCCGATTTCCATTTTGCTGGCGGTGATGATGTACTTCTGGCTCCGAGTGGTGTACGTGGACTTCGCGAGCAGTGCACTGGATATCGGCATGGTCCTGTGATTGGAAGTGCAGCGGACCCAGATAGTTGAGAGAACGAAAACATCTTCATTTGAAGTTCTTTCGAACGCTCATAGAAAGTCACCTTCCAGCACACACTTTTGGAGGAAAGAGGTCAGGAATGTAAATCCTAGGCAGTGCAAGGCTTCCAGCTCGATTTTCCACGGAAGTGTGCCATCAGTCCACGTCCGAACCTCATCCATATAGGAGTCATTCACCTGCATCGATCGCGAATGGGTCAGAGCAGCCGATATTCAGGACGGAAGTACACAGGAATGCCACACCTTGACAAAAGGCGCTCGCATCAGGGAGGTTGCCACTGAGGTATCCTTCCGGGAGAGCGCTTTGAACGCTGACTTCGGCAAGCCTAGATTTGCAATGTGCGATGGACGAAGGCCAATCCACTTCACGTCGACAGCTGCAGATGAGGAGGACAAGACAATATCGTCATGAAAGGAAACCCATGACGCTCTGTGAATGGCATCCTCATATCGTTGCAATTACTGTAGTGCAGTGACTCCAAGGGCATTCGAGCTGAGCCCAGTTTGTACGTGAGCTGCATGCAACAGAAGGTCAACCAAATGAAATGACCAAGATCGATCGGGTTTTACTTGTACGCACCATGATCGACAGTCCAAACGGATTGCAATCGCAAAGCCCCAAAACCGGGATGTTCAATGCGTGACTCAGCAGGCTCACAAAAGCCCTGGCGATAATCGCGCGGAATCGTCAGTGCAATCGCAGTTGCTGTGAGTGAACCCCCACTATCTTACCTTGTGGCCAAATCTGGAAAACCTCGGCCTGTGATCAATATGCTTGGGACCACCTCGAAGAACTTGTCCTCTCTGATAAAGCAAACACTCCATTTCGTAAGAAAGTGGTAGCATTACAGCATTACGCTGCAACTGGAACAAATACCGTAGCCGATTGAAAATGCCTAGGACAGCAGCGGGACTTCAGTATTGCTGGCTTAACCTCTTCCATCCAGCAAAAACGAGGCTTTTGCGTACCGTCCTTCTCGACCACGACAATGCATTTTGCATTACTTTGCCTGCGTAGAAGCATGATGTCAGTTATCACACACATCCCGGCAGCGCGGCAATAACTCTGTGCTGAGTACACGTCGCTGGGCTTCAGTTGTAGTAATTCTTGAGTGATGGAAACCTCTTCTCCACTGCCGTAGTATCTCCACTCTCCTCCTCTCTATCGATTAAAGAGCAGCACACGTGTTAGTCCCGCACGCGCACATGGGTGATCTCGCGGGCTGCTGTGACACATACCAGGAGGCTAACATCCCCCGTAAAGCAGCCCTTGGTTGCACCGACGATGTTCATGCAGCTCCGTGGAACGCCCAATGCACCTCCAGCATCTTTGACAAATTGGTATCAAGCAAGGAAGTTGCGACGTCCATATTTGCTGCAACCTACCTAGGATTGCTTCATCAGCTTCGCTCTGTCCTTTGAAGAATGGGTGCAGATAGTAGACGTCTCGCTACGGCAATCATCGACGACACAACGCCATTGTTTGTCAGTTGTACCACGAAAACGCAAGCAGCTCCACAGCTGAAGCAATATCGATGAATACCTGAGTCGCAGTCTTGTTTTCTGTCAGTAGTGCGTGCGCTGTTTGCAAGATCAGCCATACTCCGGTATATCTCCGCCCTCCCTGTCGATTCTGTTTGCGATATATTCAAACACACACACCGCGGAACTGAAAGGTTTAGTTGAATCGAAGCCGCAGCAAGGTGCAAGTACTACTAGCTCGATGCTTTCAAGTACCAGCTTCACCAGACGCTTCTCATTGCCGTGGACCTGGCGCTGATTCTCGTTGTCGTATTTCATCGCCGATGTATCCCTTTTCAGCTTCTAAGAGAGTCAAAACCGGAGGAAAAGGCCAGAATAAACACGACATACGCCTCGTTCCTACTGCTTCCATGTGCAGGAGCCTTCCATCCTACAGACGCATAGCATGTGCAATTGACGAATTAATTTGCATCCATAGACATCATCATCGCAGCGCAACGTCTTCGTCGTGTACGCACAGACAAGCACGACAGGAATTCTGCCGCCAACGTTTCGATGCGGTACAGGATCTAGCGAGCAAACAAACAAGGTACGACGGCCCACGTGAGCGATCAATTGGAGCTGTACGCCTACACACATCATCTCTATGACCCACGCACCTCTTCCCGGGAGAGCGCGTTCCATTCCGTCCCTTTAGCGCTCGCATCGTTCCCGCATCGCGCCGACATGCTGGCCTTCCCTTTCACTTTCACAAGTGACAATCACTCCCACACACCAACTTCAACCTCTATACAAGGAACCCCGCACTCGTGAACAAGTGCACGAGACTACCGACCATACTGACACAAAACTATCGCGCGTGTGATTTATGTTAGTCGAATGCCGGAGAAGGAATCGCCATCTGCGCGAGGGGTCTTGCTCTTGGCGCGCAGGAAGCACGTGTGGCCCCGCCAGAACGTGAACGAGCGGCACTGTGCATGCTCGCAGCATAACTTCTCGCACTCGTCCACAGTCTCGACCTTCTGCTTCATGAGGTCGTTTACAGCACCGCCACTGTCCATCCAGCTGCTAGCAAAATGCTGGAAGAAGCATGTCTTGCTCCGCTCCACCGTCCAGTCGGCCATGTCCTCATTTGTGACGCCAGGAATCAGCGATGATGCTTCGCCATTTCCTTTTTGCGAGTCGAAGGGCGATATGGGCGTCATGTGGGCCTCGAAGAACGTCATGGAGCGCGTGTGGAGGCAGAATGGACCAGTCAGCGAGTTGCAGTCAGCGTCGACATCGCGCTCCGTGGGCTGCAGCACCGAGCGCTCAGCGCCAGATGCGCCGGTAATGTCCGCGATCGGGGCGTTGAGGGAGCGTACGGACCACCACAGAGAGGCAAATACGGCGAGGACGAGCAGCCGCGAGGTTAAAACGTCGCCACTGTTTCCTGTCATGCTTGGAGTTCACAGGAAGCAAATCTCAGCGTGCGGGTTTTTCACCTCCATTTTCCGTCACGTTAATAACCAATCAAAATACCCTAAAGTAACCTCTCAACCACATGATTGGATAAAACGTATACACCCCAGACACGTCCGGAATCCGGATCTTGCACCTGAAAGGTCATTGTCACCAACTCTGAAGACGTGCGCCAATTGAATGCGTCCATTGCATTAGTATCGATCCCGACGCGGCTCCTTGCTGCTCGTGCCTTCACAAAGTAGTATCGACGAGAAGAGCATACGTATGTCAATCGTGTACACACTGGTGGCGCGGCAACAGAACGTGCTGTGCGAGCACACGGACAAGAGCGGGAACTTCCCTACGGTCACGCGAGCGGTGCTCAAGCATCTCGCCCAGGACCAGCCCAATGCCTCGTCGCCAGCCACCAAGAGCGTGTTCCCGTACAACGAGTTCAACTTCTTCTTCCTGCACGACGACGGGCTCACCTTCATGTGCATGGCGGAGGAGCGGGTGCACGCGAACGTGGCGTTCATGATGCTCGCAGAGACGCAGACCGCCTTCCTGACGCGCTACAAGCAGCAGGGCCAGACCGCGTTGGCGTATGCTATGGCGTCCTTTAGCACGACCTTGGACTCGCTCATGAAGAAGTACGACAACTACAAGATGGAGACGCCGATGTCCCAGGTGCGGCAGAAGATGGAGCGCGTCAAGACGCTCATGATCGACAACGTCAATCAGGTGTGTAATGAAGTCAATTCCGCCCCACTAATCGCCTCCTTAACAATGCACGTCTCTAACGATGCATGCTGTGTGCTGCTGAAGTTAATGGAACGCGGGGAGAAGATCGACCTGCTGGTCACACGCACCGACAAGCTCCAGCAGGACGCCATGAAGTACGAGAAGTCGGCGAAGAAGCTCATGAACGTGTACTGGTGGATGCGGGTGCGCTACTGGATCTACTCGTTCCTGGGCCTGTGCCTACTCGCCTTTATCGTCTCGTTTTTCATATGCGGCAAGGACTTTTCCAGTTGCGGCACGCGGATCGGACAGCAAGCAGTGCAGGGAGCGAGCACGGTCACTGACTCGGCAACAGCTGCGGCAGACAGGGCGTCAACAGGAATAGCAGGCATTTAAGGCAAGGCAAGAACGGAACCAGTTGCTGTCCTGTGTTGGTCTTCATTAGATTGCGAGGGCGTTGGTGCCAGAGCTAACGGCAAGCCACAGCTCGCAATGGTAGAACTGACGCCGGTGTCTGCTCATCGAGACGGAGAGACGCTTACATGTCACCCGAGGAGGCCGTGTCTGCAGCCGCCGCCTTGAGCAGAGCGTCCGTCTCTTTCTCGGTCAGCTGGCGGTGCACGATCTTGCCGTCGGCGTTCCGCGTGACCGTCGTGAACTCCAATTTCTCTGCACTGGGGGTAGTGGAGTCCATGGTCTTGCCCATGACCTTCACAGAGAAGGCCAGCGCCTCCTCCACCGTCATGTTCTCCTCATAGTCGCTCTTCAGCAGACTCTTGGCGGCACGGTTGTTGGCGCCGATGGCCGTAGCCTTCCAGCCGCCGTAGTTTCCACTCGGGTCGCTGTGGTACAGTTGGAAACCGTGGTGACGGTCCCAGCCGGCGTACAAGAACGACACACCGAACGGGCGCTGGCCGCCGAACTGCGTGTAGGCCTGCTTGTAGTTGCAGATCGTCTGCACCAGCTGCTCGCACGGCTCCTTCTCCTGGTACGCAAGCTCGTAGCGCTGCGCCGACAGCCGCGCGTAGTTCACCAGGATGTTGGCGTCAGCGGTCAGTCCAGCCACGGCGCAGATCAAGTGGTCGTCCAGCTTAATGGTCTTCTCGCTCGTCTTGCTGGGCGTCAGCAGCTTCGACACCGTCTTCTTCTCAGCTGAACCATCAGACACACCAATAAAAGATCGCATAAGTCGCGTCGCCTCCTCCTTCTTCGCAAATATCTTGCCATATTGAAGCCAAACGCATACCAGCAATCACGATCCCGTCCTTGGCCAGGATGCCTACAGCGGATCCAGCGTTGTTGATGGCCTCCATGGCGTATTCCACCTGGAAGAGGCGCCCTGTAAAATTCCCAACCACAGACCACATAATCGCATCAATATCCACATCCACGTTGCCATAGATGACACTAAAGCGCCGCAAAGTTGCTCGTCAGACAGCACGCACCTTCGGGGGAGAAGGTCGTTGTGCGGCCATCATATCGTCTCGACATGGTGCTCTTGTCGCGTGCTTCTTGGGATCTTCCTGGCCGCCTTGCTTCGAAGCTTGCGCTGTCGTATTTGGATCTGTTGAGGGGGGAGGGAGAAGTTCTGTCCCGAATACAATAACATTCGTGAAGTCCGGGATATTTGTCCCGAACTTAGAGGACTTTAGGAAATACTGAAGCTAAAAAAATGTTATAGAGGAATCTATAAAAGAGCATCGAATTGCCGGTATACCGGGTCTGAATCGGTACTCAGACATTCAGGCACGATACAAACCCCCAGTTTCAAGTCGAGAAAAATGGGGAGAGGCCCAAGCGTTACTGATGACGAGCGCGCGCGCATGAAGAGCATGCGGGAGGCTGGGTACGGGCTACGAGCCATCGGCCGGTCGATGAGCCGCTCTAGCGACACGGTGCGGCGCGCGCTAGAGGTTCGCCCGCATGTGCATCGCCGGACCGGTGCGCCGCCACGGCTCTCGAAGACGCAGGTTCGGCAGCTCGTCCATGCAGCCGCCACGGGCAAGTTCACCACCGCTCAGCTCAAGGATAAGTTCAAATATCCGTGCTCAACGCGCACGATCCAACGAGCGCTTGCGAAATACGCAGAATGCAAACGCAAGGGAAGCGGCGGCGCTGAAAACTCAGATTGGGACTCGGAAGTGCCCGAGATTCCCCGCGTTTCAGCGTCGAACATGGCCCCAAACGGCACTGCCAACTCCAACGCAGTTGCCAGCGTGTCGGTGCCATATGTACAATTGGCTTCCACTCATTCGGCAGCAAATGCCACTGTTGAAGCCTCTACCATGCCAGCTGTACCCTTTGTTGGCTCACCCGTCCGTCACGCCAGCCTTGGCGTTCTAATAGCCCACCCCAACGTTGGTACTGGCAACCGATCGGTCCTGGTGAATGATGAGGCTGATCGCCCTGTCATGCAATCAACAAGTTCGCGTCCTGAAACACCCGACCAATCTTCGTCGCTACTGGCCGCGAGGGCACCAGACGTAGCTGCCGTCGATACTGGGCTTCAGTCCATAATGAACTCGCTGTCGCGATCAGCAACGGCGGATCGAACTGATGATCCGCGTGTCCTGGAAATCCTGGCCGTCGTTCGGGCGCAAGGAGAGCT
This sequence comes from Nothophytophthora sp. Chile5, assembly GCA_001712635.2. Lineage (NCBI taxonomy): Eukaryota > Oomycota > Peronosporomycetes > Peronosporales > Peronosporaceae > Nothophytophthora > Nothophytophthora sp. Chile5. The sequence continues at coordinate 32,753 of MBAC02011685.1, forward strand.
GCTAAGACAGCAGAATATGCAGCTTGAGAGGCAAGCCACCAGTATTGACGCGCTCATTCAGTATCTAATCCACCGAGATGCGTCCTAGTGCCGTCTAATGCAACTTGTTCCAACCTCACATCAACACCGTAGCAAAAGCTCGCACACCCTCCTTTGCTTTGACAAGCGGGTATTAGAACAACGACTTGGACTCATTCAGCTAAATGTGAACAAGCAGTTCACGCATATCATTCAATTCGCCATACCTGCCAGCTCTTTCGTCGTGTTCATTCCACGCCTGCCTTCCTTCCTGATGCACGCTATTTACCACCAGCATGAATGGGAAACAACGACTGCTTCACACTTGCCATGCCTTCCACCGCTTCTCTTCGACCGACCAGCGGGACGTCTACACGCCCTCCTCCTCGTCTTCCTCTAGAAAGCCGCGCGAGGGCATGTAGCCGCGTGGGCTCTTGGCAGCAGCGCGCTCCGCGGGGTGCAGCATCCGCGCCTTCTCGTCTTCCAAGTCGTAGTCATCATCCATGGACTGGTCTTCAAGCGGCATGTACTCGGCCAAGATGCTGCGCACCTGATCGCGCATGTGGCGCTGGGTGCGACGCCAGTACACGAAGCCGCCGGCCGCGACGATGCCCACGAAGGCCAACAGGACGACCACAAGCGACATGAACGAGTAGCCGCCGCTGCCCGAGATGGCCGCAGCATTTGCGAGACTGCCCACCTTCACGCAGTCCAGCAGACCCACCGACGACTGGCTGGCGCACGAGCACACTGCAGGCGGATCATGCACGCCGTAGCCAGCGCACACCATGCCCAGAATGCTGGTCGGGTCCACACGTCCACGGGCGTGCACGCCATCCACATACAGCGCCGGCAGTCGCAGCAATTGGAGTGCCGTCTGCTCCTTGAGCTCTTCCTCCAGCAGCGGGTTCACTTCGTCCACGTCGATGCCATAGGGTTGCATGCACTCTTCCACCGCGCGATGATCAATGCCTAGCTTCTTCATGACCTTCTCGGCACACGAGCGCTCACGGAACAGGCTCTCGTCCTGGCCGCAAGCTTCGCCCGAAGCCTTCACGTACTTCCACCACGTGAGACCCACGCCTGGGTCCGTCTTGCTAGTTTGCTGCCAAATGCACTTGCGTCGCAGGTTCTCCAGAACCACGTCAGCGCCTGACGCCCCCGTGGAACGGTCGTGGAACGGCGACGGGTCCAGCAGACAGTAGCGGCCGTTGTTGAGACACATGTTGCCGCAAGCCGAGTTCGAGGGGTCCTCATCGTCGTGGCAGCCCACCTTTGAGCCGTTGTAGGACACAAAGCGCGGCGTGAAGAAAGCACGGTCGCCCAGCGCCGTAACCATCTCCTCCAGATTCGCCAGCGTGTTGAGCGTCTGGTCATCCCAGGCGCTCTGCCACAGCGTCCACTCCACGCGGCCATCGGGCGACGGGATGCCCCAGTCGAACTTGACCATCACGTTGCTGACGCCCTTGCTCTGCGCGATCTCGCGCTTGATGGCGTCGCCGTCGCTCTTGCGGATCAGCATACTGGGGATCGAGATGTCACCGCCCGACTCGTCGTCCGCCATGAACGGCAGCACCGTCTCGCAAAAGTCGTCGCCCGTCTCCTTTAGGCATTCCACGTCCGTGCACAGACACTTGTTGTCTGCAATCAGCACCGCGCGTGCACCCGCGTGCTGCGCGCGACGCACTTTCTCCACAAAGTGGCAGCCGCCGCGGTCCAGCAGGAGCGCGAACGGAGGCTCCCAGTCGCCCGTCTTGATCTCCTCACAGCCCGAGTCGCTCGTGTACACCAACTGGGTCTGCAGCGACCCCATCGAGTACGCCGGGTAGCCAAACAGCGCGTCCTTGTGCTGGTAGCCGTCCTTCTTCATCAGCTTCTCGGGAAGCACCACCTGAAGCTTCGTGTGGTCGCTCTGAGTAGGGCAAAAACAAGCAAACATTCGCCTTTTCCGTCAGCTCCTGGACAAAAAGCGAGAAAACGCGGCTTCTACTGCTCGGGAAAGGGTGGGAAAAGCCTGCGCACCTCCGTGGACGGCCACTGGTCGACGTCCATGGCACGCGCATGCACAGCGGCTGGCGTGGCGAGCGCTAGCGCCGCCGCCGCGAGCAGCAATCCCCTCGACACGTGCATCTTCCAATTGATAGCTTCTTCCTTTTCCGCCCCCAACTCTCGACTGTGATAGCAAGTGAGTGCCAGCGGTGGGGAGGGAAGAAAACGGAGAAAAAGAAGGAAAGAAGAGAAAAAGGGATTATACACCTAACTCCCTTTCGCATTAAACCTAGCATCCATATTACTTTCAACCCACAGGTGTAAACACATGTCGCCCATCTGGGTTGGGGCAGCAATAGTGTTGCGTCGACTTACAAACGAGAGGGATGACCTACCTTGGACCAGCCAAAAAGAAAAGATAAAAGCAAGCGAGGATGGCATCATTTGAACCTTCAAACGGATGTGAAAGATCTTGACGCACACGCTTGACCATCATTCCGAGCCGTCAGACACAGGCTATTGTTGAAGTGCAAGCAGGTACAGCTTGGTCTGGTGCTTCATCTGGTTGAGGAGCGTCACGTGTGCTGCGGCGGCCGTCGATGCCTCGCCACCGCCATCCTTCAGCTGCTTCTCCGCCGCCGTGAACTGCGTCTTGGTGCTCTCGGCCATCAGGTCACGCAGCGCTAGCAGGAAGAAACGCGCCTCGACAAGCAGCTGCAGCAGCACAAGCCGGTGAAAATCACACCCAACCCATCGAGGTGCGATAAACCATCACTCAACACTTACATGACTGCGCGTCCATTCCTCCAGCGGCGAGGTTCCGACGGCTCTGTCCAGGTCGCGCACCGAGTTCTGGAGAAACTCGGCCAGCGCCGCTGTCAACGGGTCGGTGACGCTGCGGACGTAGTCCCAGCACTGCGGGAAGCCGCCCACACTTGTCTCGACCTCGCTGCGCAACGTAATAAGCTGCAGGAGGACGTTGAAGACGTATTGGCGAGGGTCAGTGGGGGTGGGCACGGGGGTCGCGAGTCCGGACGGCGACTGCAAACTCATAGGCGAGGAGGGCGATACGCTGCTCGACCGACTCGTGCGCGAGCTGTGCCTGCTCCCGCTGTTGCTGTGCGGTTGCAATGGCTCTTCTGCTGCTCCAGCTCGCAGAATCCGCTGAAGCGGCTCCGAGTGCGTGGCCGAATAGATGTCCATGCACTTGGTTTCCATGCTCTGCACTAAGTCACAGAGAGCTCGTGTGCTGGAAGAACCCGCTCGACCGCCATGGTCCAGGGTGTTGCTGTAGGCGTCTTCATCGATGTCGCCGCTCTTTAGTTGCGTCATCCACCCGTCAACCTTGCGGAGGCAATTCTCCCGTAACTCCACGCAGTTGGCAACGATCGCGAGCAAGACGCAAACGCGTGCGCCACTGTGAGTGTCACGTGTGGCATCCGGACCAGAGGCGCTCCCAGGCACCTGCAGTGCGATCTCCACGACGAATGCAGCGAGCAGCTTGTCAAGGAATTCAGACAGCATGTCTCGCAGATGTGACTCCAACGCTAGGACGAGTTGCTGTCGGAGCTGGAAATCATCGCCAACAGATTTGCTTGCAACATTGTTGCTGCTACTGCGACGACCGCCGGTACCATTATTGGGGGCACCTCCGATGTCCAGGACGTCCAGTAGGACGTGTCCGACGTCCATCCAGATGGCTTTCCATCGCTGAAGAACGTCCGTCGCGCAGGACGTGAACACCAGCGGCCGGTGCAAATGCACCTTCGACTCGGACGAGATCATCGACGCGTTCCAAATCGAGTCAAACGCCTGCCGCGCCTCTGCGATCACGCGTCCAGCCTTCGTTCTCGAATCGGGGCTCAATAGCACAGGAGCCGGCGAAATGGCGGGAACACTTGGGTTTCTGACGGAAAGTTCACTCGAGAACGATGGGAGACCCGTCACAACCGGCTCAAAGTATTCCGCGATGAGCTGTGTTCGAGCAGACGTACACACTTGCTCAAGATATGTCAGCGTGATTGTGGTACGGAATGTCTCGCAGAAGGTTTCGTTGAGTTGGACGATGTTGGCATTGAGTGTCGCGGCGTTGGGGCACTTGTTGAGGCACCGGAGTTGACGAAATGCTTCGTTTAGGAGCTTGAGGCGCGATGCAGAAGGCGGTGATGCGTGGCGCTGCAGCAAAGCCACACAAGAAGACATGATGGTCCACGCTTGGTGCTGCACGCGCTCAGCCTCGACCGACGTGATAGCGTTACTGGTCGCCGCAGAGCTACCTGCTGGGGTCTTGAACAGCTCGCAGATGAAACCCCACAGCCCGCTGCGGAAGCGACCGACGATAGCCACGCATTCCTTCATCACCTCCTGCACCGCGCTGTCGCTGGACCCTTGACCTTGAGTGTCAAGCTCAGCTAGTTTGCGCTCCAAGTACTCGAACTGCTTGGTGAGGCAGGTGAGGATGGGCTTTTCGACGAGACCTAGAGCCGTCAGCACGTCGATCGCGCGTTTCTAAGGCAGCGAATGCAAAGCAAACGAACGGGGGTTAGAATATATGTAACAAGGAATTTCGTGCGCCGCCTTGCATCGAGAACGCACCTGGTCAGTTACAGATGCCGACATATCCTCCAAGCGCTGGAGGAGCTCTGCGTTGGCTGTGGCGGCGATTTCATGAGCCGCAGCGACCACGCGCTTAAGTGGCACCGCCAGATTGCCAGTCTTGCTGCTCTGGTGTTTCACCCGCGCATAGTCTGCCGCGAGAGCGTCGTAGTCCTTCAAACGCAGACTGGCCTTCATCCTGGCTGTCAGTTCCAGAATGGGACGCAGACGCGCCAGCACCGCCAGCGTGTGACGGATGCGGCGCTGCTCCCTTGCTCGTTGGAGCATCACCGCCAGTGACGCGTCTGCCACGCGCCGCATACTCTGCATGTCCCCAACGAGCGCCTCTGTGTCGCGATGGTGCGCACTCACATCCGTCGCCAGAGCGCGCACAGCCTCGTGACAGCTCAGATACTGGTCGAAGTGCGCGCTCACCAGCGCCTTGAGCTGCTCCGTCTTGTCCGATGTCGCGCGTCGTAGCTCCGTCAGCGCCGTCTGAAGTTCCGAGAAGCTCGTGTTCTACGCATATCGTACACACAAACCACGCATAAGTAAAACCCAGGATAATGCCCGAGTCGGTATCGCTTGCGGAACGTACTGCGTGCGTAGCTGCCAGGTACCGCGCTGCGTCAAATGAAGGGGAGGAGAGGTCAATCTCCGCTTGGCTGTAAGGAGTCACAGCTGCCGGTGTGGCTGCATGGCGGTTCTTCCCGTTGGCTTCCATCGCCATGGTGCCGTCGCGGATATCTCTTCGGAGCGACGGTCGGCGGCGCTTCAAGATGCATGCGTTGCCTGCAGTTAATTAGCCTATATGTTAACTGTTTCGCCCAAGTTATGTTGGTTGCGACATCGACCCGTCTGGTGGAAAACGTACCGTGTTTTTGGTTCCACGATGGGTGCAAAGCAAAACAACCGGTAAGAAAACCGGTGTGGCGATGTTGATGACCGCACACACAGTGGCTCCAATCACTCGGAAAAGGGCGCAAAAGGCACCACCAACCTGACAATTAATCGACCACTCAGCATGCTGCGCGCTTGCCGCTTGACCAAACTCACCCGCTCCATGCTGGCGCCGGTACGCAATGCTGTCCCCCCTTCGCTTTGCACCGGAGTGGATTCACTCCCCCTCTGTCGTTCCGCCCGACTCTCCAAATCGGAGTCCACTGGCCGTTACCTATCACTCGGCGATGGGAGGAACACTGGAGGGGAGGAGCATCTGCAGTCTTGACCCTCTCCCTCCTGGGACACAAACGCTGACGACGTTTGCTGTGATTGTATGCGATCTCATGGGTCCGACGGAGCAACAGCAGCAGGCGCGCGCCCTCTCGGTGTGGCAGAGCTTCTCGTCGACGGCTGAGCCCGAGTCCACCGACGATATCTGGCGGTCTGTGGGCGCCGTGTGCTTCGACGTGGACAGCACCGTGTGCGAGGAAGAAGGCATCGACGTGTTGGCCGCGCATTGCGGTGCCGGCGCGGCGGTGAAGGAGTGGACCACTAAGTACGTTTGCTGTTGATGAAGGGAAGAGGTTGTCGCCTGCAGTGTTCACCTTCTCCCCTCTCACTTCGGATGCGTGTATGGTGAACTGCAGAGCCATGAACGGCAACGTCAAGTTCGAAGACGCGCTTGCAGCTCGACTGGACATCATCAAGCCGTCCAGACAGGATATCAAAGACTGCTTGAAGCAGAATCCGCCCAAGTTCACGCCGGGTACGTCCGTATTCAAGGCAGACAGTCGCAAATGATGCGGCTGATGTTCACTGGAGCTAACTACTGTGTTGCGATTGCATTCAGGCGTGAAAACGCTGATGGCGACCTTGCACGACAAGGGCATCGCTGTGTTCCTCGTGTCCGGCGGCTTCCGGCTCATGATTGAGCCCGTGGCGGAGGAGGTGGGCATCCCCCTGTACAATATTTACGCCAACACCATCTTCTTCGACGACGACGGCAACTACGCCGGCTTTGACGACGCCGAGCTCACCTCACGCGACGGTGGCAAGGCTAAGGCCATTGATGTGTACGTTCCCGCTCCGCCCTAGTCATTATGACCACGGGATCCGGGACTCATCTGCTGCTTCTCTCTGTGCATCTCTCTCCACAGGATCAAGCGAATCCACGGGTACGAGAAGATTGCGATGGTCGGCGATGGCGTCACAGATCTCCAAGCGCGACCTCCTGCTGATCTGTTCGTGGGCTTCGGCGGCATCGTCACTCGCGACGTCGTGAAACAGGGAGCGGATTTGTTCGTCACGGACTTTGAACACCTCACGAAGCTGCTGCATTAAGATCGCCGGGTAGTTTCGGTCGAAGCAGCAGGGGCGCTAGAGACGGAAAGCTACGCATTCATCATGGAAACAGCAAGAAACATCATGATTGTGCAGATTTGATCTTCAAAAGCCAGCAATCGCCTTGATCCTCTAAAAGCTACGGTGGTGTACATTAGTCTTCCATCTCTAGGACGTCGTCGTCTCCGGCGTCCTCGTCGCTCTTGCCACTGTTCTTGAGGTCGGCCGGCGTTTTCCGCAGCGCCTTGACCCGACGGCTCTGCATCGCGTAAATATCCTGTTTGTCCATGTGAATGCGGCCCAGCTTGTCGCCCGTGAGCTCGTCGCG
>MBAC02011692.1:0-13681 GCA_001712635.2 Nothophytophthora sp. Chile5
TGCAGGCCGCCATGATGGCCACGGGCTCAACACAGCGCAGGATGGAGCCGTAGACCAGGAACTTGCCGATACGTGCGTCCAGCGGCAGCATAGCCAAGTGATTGCCCAGTGGCGTCAGCGTCACCTGCTCATCGTGAATGCTGCTGCCGCCGCGGCCTTGTCGCTTGGTCTCGCCGCTCACCGTCCGGAACGCCGCAATCGCCACGAGCTCCTCCACAGCCGCATCGATGGCGTCCTCCTTGGGCGGCTCGATCGCTTTCGAGAGGAAGCCCTTGATGGAGCCCAGCTCCAGCTTCTTGATCTGCAGACACAGCTGCTCGAGCGAGACACGATGGATCTCCGCCGATAGCTGCGCCTCCATGGCCGCGAACCGCTTTCGAGAGAACAGGCGGTAGCACGTGCCAGCTTGCACTCGGCCGGCGCGGCCCTTGCGCTGGTCGCATGCGGCGCGCGCCGCCCAACAGTCCAGAAGTTGCGAGCGGCGAGCGCGGTTGTCGTACACCATCTCCTTCACTTTGCCCGAGTCGATGACCGCGGTGATATCGTTGATCGTGATGGACGTCTCGGCAATGTTCGTGCTCACGATGACCTTCGTCTTCCCAGCCGGCGCGGATTTGAATACCAGCGCTTGGTCGGCACCAGACAGTGAGCCGTGCAGCGGCAGCGCCCAGACTTTCGCGGCCAAGCCGCCGTTGCCGTTCTGTGTCATCATCTCGATCATCCGCTTGATCTCAGCGGTTCCCGGCAAGAAGACCAGGATTGCGCCATGGGCTTCGCCCTCGCGTCCACGCGGCTTCTCCACGACCAGGTAACGCACCAGATGCAGGATCAGGTCGTAATCGATCTTGGAATCGTCCACGCGAGCCACGATCTCCTCGGGACTCATCTCCGACAGCGGCTTGCGCTTCTCCTGCTCACTCTCGTCATCCCCACTCTTCTTCTTGTGCTTCTTGTCGACCAGCAGGTACTTGGGCACCTCGTAGCGTGTTTGACCCAAGACTTCCTCGAGGAAGTTGCATTCCACCGGGTACGTGAAGCCCGGGATATCCAGCACGGGACACAGGGTGCGTGTGATCGAGGAGAAGTACTTGACGAACAGCTCCGAGTTCATCGTGGCACTCATGAGGATGACGCGCAGGTCCGGTCGTTGGGGCAACAGATCGCGGAGAATGGACAGCAGGAAGTCCGTGTCCACATTCCGCTCGTGGACTTCATCGACGATCACATGGGAGACTCCGGACAGCTCTCGATCGTTGAGCAGCCGTCGCAGCAACACGCCAGTCGTACAGAACAGCAGCCGCGTGTTCGCCGACTTCTTCGCGTCCATACGGATCTGGTAGCCAACGATGTCCGCGATGCTTTCACACCGTTCCTGAGCCACGCGAGTGGCCACACCGATCGCAGCAATACGACGCGGCTGCGTGCAAACGATGTTGCACTCTCCGCCAGCGCCGCGCTCGATGTAGTCGTCCAGGATGAACTGCGGGATTTGTGTGGTCTTGCCGCAGCCAGTGGCGCCGCACACAAGCACCACCTGGTTATTCTGCACACACTGAATCACGTGGGCTTGCTCCTTGCCGGCAGGAAGTTTCGCACGCGCCGTGAGCATCTGCTGGAAGTTTCGCTGCCCGTCTTTGGCCTTCCGCAACTGCAGCAGCTTCTCACTCGTGCGACGCACAGCCTCCACGTTCACGCGCATTGGCGGTCGTTTGCTGTGGTTGGCGCTGCGACCCCCCTTCTTATTCCCCGCCTTCGTCTTGTTGCTTGTCTTCGGCTTGGAATTGGTGGGAGATGGAGGTCCGGGGGCTGCTGCCTTGGCTTCCTGCTCCTCCACCGCTGGCTTCGCTAGGAACTGAAGCCTCGTCGGGTTCTTCGGAAGCCGCTTCGAGTCCTGCAAGTACGTGTCCACCGCCACGTAAATGTCATACAGCATGGGCTCACCTATGGAATGTGCGCAGCTCTTGAGGGCCTCGCCACATGCAGCCATCAAGTGCGGCTGGTGCTCCGTCTTCGTCGACGTCAGTGCGATGAGCGGCAACTCGAACGGATACCTGGACGTAGTCGGCAGGAAAACGTGCAGTCGGAGCGCCTCGCTCACCTGGAACACCAGCAATTGGGCGAGGGAGCCGTCCTCAAGCGTCTCGATGCGCAACTTCTCGTCGTAGATGGCTTCCAGCGCGAAGATCTCGTCCTGCCGCATGTTCATGAGCTCTTCCTCGTCCTCGGGCGCCGTCACGGCTCCTCCGGTCTCTCCCACTTCGAACCGTGCCTTCACGAACGGGAACAGCTTCTGCAGCAAGACGCAGAGCGTCGTCATGGACGGTGCTTCCAGCTCAGCGTCCGTCATCTCGGTCTTCTCCTGTACCAGCTCATTCGCGACGGCGACCGCATCCCGTCGATCGTATCCGAACTTCATGAGTCTTTGCACCAGCACCACCGAGCGCACAGGCTCTGCCGCTTCCGCAGCCGAAGCCGATGAGCTGCTGAGCACCACGTCGAGTTGCGTGCCCTCTGGATTGAACTTCTTGGGCAGCTCCCCTTCCGGCACGTTCAGACACAGCCAGTCAAAGATGACGGTCATGTGGGCGTCATCGGCATCCACGTCGTGGGCGCTTGGGTCTCGCTTGCAGTTCTGCAGCGCGCCCTGGATCTGCGCTGGCTTGAAGCCAATGGCACGAAGTCGCTGCGTGGCCTTCGCCTGGAAAGCAGCTTCCTCTGCGGCTGCGCGTTCGCGCTGGTCCGCTGCATCGGCGTCGTCCTCCGAGTCAATCTGGCTGCTGCTACTCGTCTGGTTCATGGCCCCGAGATCGCGGAGGATGCCCTCGATCAATTCTCGACACGGCGCGCTCATCATGACCTGCTTGGGCAAGTTGGCGCGCTCGCGGTTCTCGCGTGACCGCTGCTTCTTGTTGCGCTCCTTCGTTCGGGCCAGTTTGGCCGCTTCGAACTCGGCATGCGACGCGAACTTGCGGTCCGACGTGAGTGTGAGCGCCGGCTCCTTCTGCCACTTCTTCTTCTTCGGCGCGTCGTCACTAGCGGAAGGTCCGGCGCTAGCCCACAGATCCATGCCGTCTTCGTCGTCCCCGCTGGAAGCCGAGGGTTCCTTGGCCTTCGGCTTGGACGGAGCAGGCGTGGCTGCCTGCTCCCCTCTTTTGCCTGCTCGAGCCGGCGGCTTGGCGCCGTTGTTGCCGTTGCTAGGACCAGCAGCAGCAGCATCGGCCTTGCCGAGCGCCAGCCACAACTCGCGGAACGGGTCCGGAAGCTTGCGCTCGAAGGGACGCAGCGGCTCCACGTGCTTCAGCGCCAGCAGCGCCGCGCAGTGCTTGGCCTCGTCCATGGACTCGAACTCCTGCTCCGGACAGAAGTGTAGGTCCTTGCTGCTGTCCTTCCCGTCCGGCAGCACGCAGCGCATCCGGAACTTGGACGCGTCGGTCGCGCGCGCCCGGGCGTAGTAGGCGTTGCGCTTCTTCTTGGACTGGCAGAACTCCTGCAGCAGCTGCATGGGCGTGCGCTGCCACTCCTTGCACATCACGCCCTGCCGCATCTGCTCGCCCAGCGAGACGCTCACGGTGCCGGCGCCGCGCTGCCGGTGGCCGAGCTGTCGTTGCCGCCCCATGATTCAGTTGCGGCTTGCGGCTTGCTTGCGTTCCACCCAAATGGGATTGGATTGACCTGTCATTGAAGTGAGAGGGCACTAATACGAGACAGTGACCTTTTGATGGAAAAGGACACGTCATTCAAACGAGGAAATGCAATACTGACGTGTCAGTCAAGTGAGGAAACGACAGCCAGCACGTCACTCACTCAAGGTAACGTTGAGCTATGTCCTTAAACTGGGGGAGGAATGCGTCCACCTTGATCACTCGGAATAAATGGCAGGCGAAGGCGGAAGCAGCAAGGTGATGCCATCGCCGGCGACGGCTCCCAAGAAGGGCCCGGGCCGCAAGAAAGCCGCGCGTGCTTCGGCGAAAGCGCAGGCGACGTCTGTGGTTGCGTGCGGCTCGCTGGCTCTGCCGGATATGAAGGTCAACGCCTTGGAGAGCTCGCGGCATCTTGAGAAACGCTTCACCTTCCTCTGGACGACGGCGCTGTCGCTGCTGCCGACCAATGCGCCCGTGGCCAATCACATGGTGTATGTAACTCTCCACCATATCGAACTTCCCTCTATGCATCCCTTTCCCGTCCTGATACGCAGCACGAACCCGTTTATTGTGTGGTTTAAACAGCGCGACGATGATGCAATTGGCCCGTTCGAGCCGCGTAGAGCTGTCACAAGCGGTGCTGGACTTCATTTGCGAGCGGTGCGGCGGTCTATTGGTGCCCAGCGTGTCTGCAGACGTGCATGTGGCCTCGCAGACCTCCAATTCCCGTGCGAATCGTCGATTGGCGCGGCAGCAACGCCGTTCGCAGCAGCAAAATAGTGGCACAACGCCAAGAATCGTGCGCGAGACGCTGTCCACGATCGTCGTACGTTGACCTGCACCGACAGCAGTGCAATTCTTGGAGCGAGTTGCTAGTTGGGAGTCAAGGCACTCACTTCTACTGATCGGTATGTATGTTTTTGCTATGAGAACAGCGTGTCAAGTGCCATCGATGCCAGCACTCCAATGACCGACCGGGTGCTTCAGTAGTGCACAAGCCGAAGACGAAGAAGCGATCGCGGAGTGAAGATCCAGAAGCGTCGGCGCCTGCTAACAAGCGCTTGAAGCCAGACAGCGAGGCGGAAGACCAGCGTGGCGAGCCAGAACCTGCTGCTTCTGTTGTTGCCCCGGCTGGTTCGCAGCCACGCGAGGCCCCGAACCTGCAGCAGGACATGAAGACGGCCGCGAGCATGTTCGCCCCACCGCCCAGTCCTCCCCGGAAGCTGCTTGATGGCCCCAAAAAGCGGAAGAAGAAGAAGAAGAAAGCGCAGCCAGACGCGGCTGCAGTCGCCGTGAAGAGCAGCTTGAGCTCGTTCCTGCAGAGTCTGCAGCCGAGTTCCCGCAAGTAGGAGATGGATGCCTCCACCTTTATACATGGATGCGTCTGCTTTATATGCGTGTGTTTTATGCTTTTGGGCGGCTACATGTGTGACGGCGTGAACGAGAAGGAGGCGGTGAGCGAGTCCAGTTGACTCAGCTGGGCTCGGAAGTCGTCCTCTCCACTGCGCATGCTCCAGGACTGCATGGTGGACGGGTATCGCACGCTCGAAGTCCTCGAGCAGCTCTTGCGCACCGATGCGTCCGTTTCCAGAGTGGACGCTGGGTCTTTGGATAATGATGAGAGGTCTGGAGACGGACACCTCTCCAGTTTCGGAGCAGAGGCTTCGAGCTCGGCTTCCTGGACGATCGAGACGTCCGTGGGGTGCGCTGACTGTGGCTTGTCGTCCTCCAACTGGCAGCCAACACTCGAATCCGCAGCAGTCGCAAGAGTGGCCTTCAGTTTACTGCGGGAGCTGCGGTGCTGTGCCTTCCGCTCCTTCTCCTGCTTCACGAGTATCTGATTGCGCTCCGTGGCCTTGAAGATCTTGCCCAGGATGCTGAAGAGCTTCTCCCGCGGTGGATCCTTCTGCTCTTCCAAGATCTACACGACATCGACAGCAAGCACTCCGTCAGATCACAAGAGCCAGCTCCAGTCATCCAGCAGAGAGCTACGCACCCTTCGTGTGTCCTGAATGGGCATCTGTACCATCACAAGCGTGTGGTTCTGCAACAAGCCCTCGTAGAAACGAAAGAACCCGTCCACTGTGACGCAATTGCCGTCCCAGAACAGAGCCTGCAAGCTCCGGTTTGAAGGCAGTACATCGCCCAGCACGTTGGCCAGCGCGTCACCGCATTCGTTGCCGGTGACGTCGAGCATTTGCAGATACGAGTGAGGTCTTCCCAGCGCCTGGACAGCCGCCGTCACGATGTGCGAGCCGAAGACATAGGAGCCTTCGCACTTCAGACACAACTCCTTCAGCTTCAGCGGCTTGACAATCGATGGGAACGACGGGAAGGGAGCGGAGCCGTCGCTTCTGCGCAAGCCCGGCAAACCGTCTTGCGGCTGATTGTCGCTGCTGTCTGGGATGCCTCCCAGTAGCAGCGCTAGGGCGTTGGCCCCAGCCTGTTCAATAGGACTCGACGGGGGGATTGAGGCATGAACTCCCTTGCATCGCTCCTCCAACTGCCGTCGCCTCCGCTGAGCCTCGCGCTTCACATAACCATTCCCCTCCAGACTCAAGGAGTCCAAGGTCTTGCAGCCTCGAATCGAATGCAGCAGCAAGAGCGACTACAGACAGACAAGCCCGGCGTCAGATCCTGATAGCCTAAGCCTCCCCCCAAGCAACATAGAGAGTCAATAGAGCTCACCGCTTTGTCGTGGAGCCGCGTGTGATCCAGTCGTAAAGACGTTCGTGTGGCCCAAGGCGAGTCGTCCAGCAGCTGCGCCAACAGCTCGGCTCGATGACCACTCAAGTCGTTCTCACTCAGATCCACCATACAAGCCCAGCTCCTCTCTGAGTTCGCGAACATGGGCTTCAGGATGTTCCGCAAGAACTGCTTCCGAAGGCCGTCGGCTCGGTGCACTGGCTTGCCATTCCTGCGCCTTGCTGCTACTACTGCAGCTTCCGAGAGCGCAACTAGAGTGGTTTCCTGCTGGAATTGCTGCGGTAACAGGCTCTGGAAGCGCCGATAACGTCGCATTCCCCGTAGAAACAACGTGGCCAGACTCTGCGACTTGCCCAAGATGACTCCGAGGTCCTGGCTTGCCTGCGTTCGCATCTGATTGTACGACAAGTCGAGTTGCAGTAGCGAGGATTCATGGAGTAGTACGTTCTGCTTCAGGGCCTGGACGAACGTGTTCATGTCCAATTGAGTCCGTGAAAGGTCCAACCGCTGTAGTGCAAACGCACTAGTGAGCCACGTGGATAGTGCTCGAGTGCCTGCACTGCCGAGCTGATTCCCGGCCATGTTCAAGTCCAGTAGTGAAGCAGCAAATGCCGTATTGGTCTTCAAAGCTTGGACGATCCGACAGCAGGAGACCGTCGACAAGCCGCATCGCTCGAGTTGTAGCAGCTCCAGGCCAGTAGGAAGCAGCTCCAACGTCGTCGCGAGCTCCGTGGCCATCACGGTGGAGAAGCAGTTGAACGACAAGTCCAAGCGTCGAAGAGCCAAAGGCCGTTGACCTGGAGAGCGCTGGATCGTGGACTGCAACACAACATGCTGAAGCAGACGGAGAGCTCGGACGGAAAGCTGGACGTTCGTGAGTGTGAAGCCCGCGATGCTGCAGAAGGGCGAGACCAGTGCTTGGAACAGCGCCGAGAGACTCACGTGGCCCATTTTCAGGTCGCGAATCCCGATATCCGAGAAACAAGACGAGTTGGTCAACATCCGAGCTAACGCCTGTACCTCCAGAGCTTGAAACCAAGTTGCTGAGCGCTTCGAAGCGAACCACATATCCCCTATGCTTCGGGCATTAACGTGGAAGGAAGTGGGCAGTTGAGTTTGGTGTTGCTCGTAGCCATCGACGCCTGGTGGGAAGCCCAAGCAATACTGGAAGTCCAAGATGTTCTCGGAGTTCGTAGCACATTCCTCGAGACGGGACGTCACGCTGGCTCGGAAACGCACACCCAAGTCGTCGCAGAAGGCGCGGTAAGCCATCGTCATGGCTGGAAACACCGCGTTCTGGTAGGAATTAGCAGGGCTCTCGTCCTGATTTCCATGTTGTTGAACGGAGCTGCTGGCTTCCGCCGGGAAGAACTCATGCCAATGGCAGTTTGAAGGCATCGAGACCGTCGGCACTTGCTTGTGTGGGAAAACCAGGCGAAGCGAGTGCAATAGACGCTGGAACAGCCGCACGAAGCTCTCGGTATGGACTCCTGGGTCGAAATGCAGCGTTATCGGCTCCTCACAATGTCCATTAGCTTGCTTGGATTCGAAAACGAGCTTGATGGAGATCGTGGACGTGCTGGATCGCAGCACATTGAGCTTCTGGACGTGCATGAGCTGGTATTCATACCGCCGTTCGAGGGTCCTGCTGAACGCTTTCTTCTGCTTTAAAAGCCACACACGCAGCGCCGAAATGACCACGAAACGTGGCCGGAACTTGCCTCCAGGCTTATGCAGCAGCACCCACTTCATCAACAACGGCGTGTCACTCCGCGAGGCAAAGAGCTTCTCGATCACAGTCGAGTCCTGGACGCCCAACTCGTCGTAACTCAGGCGGTTGATAGGCCATGCCGTGGAATCAAAGGCCTCGCCATTGACATCTGGATCGGATTTCGCCGACTTCATCGCAATGGAGTCGCTAGCTTTACTCGCAGTGCTGGAACTTATGAGAGAGATAGTCTGGTTGACGGTAGTGACCCCGGATTCGTATATATAGAGGCGAAACGGCTTCACAAACAGCCATCACATTAACTCTGGTTACGTTTCTCCGCTTCCCACCTTGACAAAAACGTTCTCAAGCCAAGTGACTAACTACCTTGACCTTGCCATGCTGGCTCCCCCGCTCCAGCGTGACAACTGGCCGGACGCTTCTCGATACAATCCGTAGTAGTAGCCACCGACGCCAACAGCAGGAGTGGAGAGGCCGGCGTCACGCTCTCCACCGGCTGTGGCTTCACTGGGTCGTAAGAGCAGGTTATAGTCTTGTTCGACGTCCCATCAAGTGCGAATCTCCCTCCCTTCTGCACATTCCAGCCACCGCCTCGGCCTCGTAGCTGCTTGGCACCCAGCTTCGTGGCCCCGGAGGCTTTCGCCATGCCGTAAACTGCTGTTGCTCGGGCGTTTGGACGTCGTGGAACTCGCAGACACTGGGTGGGGACTGCGTTCGAGAAGGGTTCCTTGAAGAACCAGGGCGGGAAGCGCTCGAGGTTGCGGCCGTACGTGCGCTTGAGCGTCTTGAGTCGCTGTCGCAGCGCCTCCTTGGGCTGCTTCGTGGCGCGCATCTGCCGCGTCAACTGCTCCCACACGACCTGCCGGCCTCGACGCAGGAACACGAGCGCCAGCTGGACCAGCTGCCGGTCCTCGTCGTCCGTGAAGTCCGACATCGCCACGGCAAACATGGGGGCATACATCTTGAGGGCCGAGTGACAGCTCGGGACCAGCCCCAGGTCAAGTCCCATCAGCACGCAAGCATAGAAAGAAGACGGCAACCGTCACACCCAGCTCAACTACCAGGCGTTAAACCCACTAAAAGCAGATGGATTGGCCTTGCTTTAGAGTAATTCGCGTCTTAAGAGGGAAGGGAGGCAGCGACGGCTCTCTCCATTAGGAAGGAGAACTCGCCAAGGCCGCGTTACGAGCCTCTGTGACCCACAAAGTTGAAGTTGAACAACACTCTGCTCGTATCTCGATGGTGATTGGCTGGTTTATATATATATCCAGACTGCTGATTGGCTCAACTCAATCCAGAAATGTATGTCCTTCTTCGCCCTCAACCAAACGTAACAGCAGTTACGTGTCCCCCCAATGAGGCCGTCGCTTTAGTATCCCGTTGCGCTGTTACAAGGAGACCCTCCACCATCTTGGGCTCATGAGCGTGGCCCCAAGTCTCGTGCCTTCGACGGCCGACGTCTCCAAGTCGGTCTCGCGACGGGGCTCCGATGGCGAGGAGGCGGAGGCCGTGGGCGCCGTGCTCATGCTGCTCCGGGAGAAGATGGAGGAATCGGTGGCCGTTTATCACCCCAGTCCATCGCCAGATGTGGAGCAAGGCGACGGAGCACCGCGGAGCTTCGTAGCGGTGCTGGCCTCCAATCCCAAAGCCGCATTGGCGACACTACTCAGCCAGCCGCCAGGTACTTACCTCCTCGTGAACGAAGAAGACGCGGCGATCACAGTGTACGTCAAGTTCCGGCAAGCGGTACGTACTGTGACACTTGTGAAAGGAAAAGAGCTGAAGAAACAGGAGCACTCCATCGGCTGGAGCAACCCCAAGGCCCAGGGCACGCCGATTCATCGCCTGTATCTAGGTCTGGAGGTGTTTTCCCACGTCGAACACTGTTGGAAGCGCTTCCTACCGCAAGTGCAAGCCATCGTGTTCGAACTGTGCTGCGAGCCATACTTAGATGAAGATGTGAAGCTGGAGGACTGGGTCCCGGGTCTATCGGTGCCTCCCTCCGCCGGAGTTTGCTCCGTGGCTCTCATGCCCAACGACTTTGGCTTCTATCTACTCGCTACACTACCTGAGACTCGAGAAACTGCAGTGCAAGTCCGTCAAGTCGAGTTCGACTTCAAGAAGTGTGCGGTGGCTATAGCCGACGGCTCCGTCAAGCCCTCAGCTATCCTTCTTGCGACACATTTCGCCACCAAACGAGCATTTGAACCGGAATTCACGTACGTCTCCTGCCTTTCTACCGTCATACAGCGTGAGAGTTTTGACGTTCTTATGTGAATGTTTATGTCAAAACAGGTTTGCCGCTATCCGGGACAATTTTCTGCGGCCGGACTTGGTGATGCTCAAAGAGACCTCTATCGCTATGCCTTCCAGTCAGCAATCCGGTTCCCAGAACTGCATTGAATTGAGCGTCAACGACCCCGAACTCGCGCTACTGAATGCACTTCATGAAGGCTGTGAAGCTATCATACCTAACGAGCCACTACACGAGACGTTTGTGGCCGTCTTGAGTGAGTTACACACTCATTTCGCGACTATGAGTCTCGGCGCCGGTGGAAACACCAAGCCAATGCCTTGGCCGTCCCAGAAACTCAAGATGGTGAGTCGTATCATTCCTGTTCTCCTGGAGTTAATGGTGGCTTCCGCCACTTCTTCCGAGGCCGAAGATCCGGATTTACCCGCTCGAATGCGTCCGACAGTCTCCGGGAAGAAGAAATCGCAGCTCCAGGTCCAATTCGCGCGCGTGTTACGGTTCGATCTGCTGTTTCTGTCGCTTCGAAGTGACGACGCGGTGATTTGCCGCCTGGTTCACCAAATTGCCCAGCTTCTGGGGGCGCCTAACTGCCTGCCGAGTGAATTGGTTGAGCTGATTCGCGACCTCGCGGCGCTATTCCCGCTGTTTTTACGGTTGTTTCTCCGTAGTCAAGGCACGGAGGCCTTGTGGAAGAGTCTTCGCAGTCAGGAACAAACGATACCAGCAGTGGAAGCGCGGAAATCCCAGCGTTCTTTACGTGATCTCGTGGCTTCCGTCGGGGTTGGACATGCGCTTCAAACGGGCAATGGTGACCTGAAAACGTCGCTGTTTGGGAAGAAAACGACGGCGCAAACCAAGTCGAGGAGGTCGCTGTTACTGGTCTCTTCCTCGCCTCCCCCAACGCTTCCAAGCCCCAAACCTCTCGCGTTCGCATGTTTCAGTCCTTCGACTTTACACTTAGAGCTTGGCACTCAAGTCGAGCTCCCGGAGGCTTGGAGCAATGACCCGGCCTTGCAAACCCACGTCTTCTGCTGTTGTGATGGCTTTGAGACACCTGGGCTCGAGAAAAGCAGGTTTCCAGGTATATTGAGTTCTAAACCATCGCCAAAGACCGCGTGTTCAAAGCAGACGCTGAAGATGAGCACGTACGAGCTGCTTTTACAGCTTTCCCTGCGGTTGCTGTACGGCAAAGCATCGATCACGAACTGGGATCGAGATGTCGCGCTTCTGCTGCGCCTTGACGCGCTTCATGACCAACTCTTCCATGAAATCGAGAGTTTGGCTCGGAAAAAGGCGAAAATGACGGACGAAGCGGCGAAATCCCCAATTTCCTGTCGCCTTCGAGTGGTCATCACCTGTTTATCGACGCTCTGTCGACTGGAAATGAAGAGAAGACGTGAAATGGCTTCTGCTATTGGAGACAAGAAATTCTGGGCCTTTCTCCATCTTTCTCGGGACCAAATCCGTGATTTCAACGCTAATTTGAGGAAGAAATTCGCTGACATGGACGATCAAGAAGAAGAAGAGGATGGAGGCGTCGAAGCAGTCGACGATTCGCCTCTTGTGGCGTTGATAGAGCTCTTCCGGTGGCTTCCCAGGGCAGTTCTGACCGAATGGCTGGTGCTTTCACTCACAGAACTGCTCCAAATGCTGTCCGAACTCAATAACGCCGTTAAAATAGCGACAAAAGCGGGAGTTAAGCCGCGAAACCTCATGGTTTACACTCGCCAGCTTCTCCAAGTGTTCCGGCTGATTCTGGAGCGCACAAGTGACGGCGATCTTCAAACGGTTCTGATTCGAGCATTGGCCAGTGATTCTTCGGCCATTGTCTCGCTTCTTCGCTTCGTTTTATCAAGCCAGACGTCGAGTTTCGGCGCTTTTACTCGCGAGTATTGCGTGGCTCACCGCGATCTCCTGCAGTTCTTGACCGCGTTTGTGCGCTTGGATCTCGCGTTACCCGTGCGAAATGACTGGGATCTGAACAACCGGATCCTTCTTCATAGTGATGTCGAAGTGGATGAAGATGCAGAAGTCCTGGAGCAAAAGAAGGATGAGCTCTTGATGACCTTGCTCGCTCCTGATTTAAACACCGAGGCTGAATCAACCGAAGACGAAAGTCCAGGCCTATGGACGTTCATACTGGGATTAATGTTCCCCAGCCAGTTTAATGGAGATAGCGACGATGTGGCAGCCTTTCGAGTCTCGGAAGGCATATCTGGCTTGGCTGTAGCCTTCCGTTCGACCTCTAGACCTCCTGAACTCTTGACCGAGGAAGCTGAAGACCTTTTCCTGGTATTAAAAGCGTTTTTACTCTTGCAGCAAACGCTGTACACGTCTCAAGAGCCCGGCAATACGAACTCGCCAGTGGATTATGGCCACTGCATTGCCAGTCATTTGTACCACATCGAGCAGTACAGCGATCGAATGACTGCCAATACCAGACAAGAAGACCCGAAACGAGTGAGCTGCTTGATCGATCTGCACCTCCGATGTCTTATCGTCCTCGCAAGCCGAAGATCTCAAAGCCCAGCGATCCAGCAAGCCTTCGACCGAGTCCCCATACTGCCATCTCTACTGCAACGGCTACTATCGCCGATTGGACCCCGAGAAATGGCCGAAAATCCGCCATCAACTGGAGTTTCAAGCGATTCTATCGGTTGTGAAACCCACTTCTTGCCACCTTTGAAGCTGCCAAGTCTGGAGACTGGAGGGGGTCTGCAACCTCTCACTCTTCAGCCCAGAGGTGCCGCGACATCTCATTTCCTGGTCGCAGAGCGAGATCTCCACGCGCTGGCGATCGTATTGGTGCTCTCCTATGTCCTTTTGGCTACGAATCTTGAGCTGGATGAAGCCATTTGCCCGCGCATTTCCGTTCCTGGTCCGGATTCGCAAGGCAAGAGTGATTTGCTATGGACTTTACAACAGCATTTGGCGGTCATGGAGCTGGATCAACGCTGCTTCGAGCACTCGATGGTCGAATTGGAGGCCGTCCAAGCGCTTGCGGTTGCCTCTCGAGCGTCTGCGATCCGCTTATTACTGCGGCTCTTGTGTCCAAATCGATTCGATCGAGAGATGTACACAGCGCCAATCGAAATGGCTTCTACTGAGCCCGATGCCGAAGCCTCAAAGCGGTCGGAATACGTCGCGAAAGGCGCGTTTGCGACGGTCTATCGGTCACAAACCGCGGTTCCTCGGCCTGCGGCGGTGGCTGTTAAGAGCTTGGGGCATCAAAAACGAGCGGGAGAGCTATGTCCGATCAGTGGGCTGTACAATGAAGTGGCGCTTCTCAAGAAACTGCGAGGCGAGAAGGCAGTGAGTCAGATCCTGGACTATGGGAACCACCACGCCGAG
>MBAC02011701.1:0-12401 GCA_001712635.2 Nothophytophthora sp. Chile5
ATAGGCTGGATAGCCAGGCGCCGGGCGCTGCATCTGCATCAGCAGATCGAGCTGCGCCTGTAGGCGGTCGACGCGACTCTGCAAGGCAGAATTCTGGCTCTGCAAAGCAGATAAACGGTTCTGAACCAAACTTGGTGCTTCGAACCAATCCACCCGCTCATGGAGCTCATCGATCGCACGATCCTGGCGCTGCATCGCCCAGTCATGGCTCTCAACATGCTCGCGGAGCCGACGCACTTGTCGCGAGAGCTCAGAGAACTCCTCTTGGGTCGCGTGAAGACCGGACGGACCGTCCTCATCGTCCTCCTCCTGCTCTGCTCGATGAGCACGGTGATCTTCACTATCACGTGGGGCGTCGGTGGTGGAGTGGTTTTCACAAAAACGTGTGATGTGATAACCGCCTCACCAGCTGCGCCCAGACTTCCGACTAACGGAGGGGGTACTCCGATGATCCGTGATCGGTGTGCTGAGGGTTCACCTTGTGTACCCGTCGGACGGGCTGGTTCCTCCTCTGGTGGCTCTGTTGAGACGTGCCACGATCAAGGGAATGTCCTTGCGGACGTGGGGGTCGGGGGTGGATCTGCGCGGGAATCTTCACGCAGGTCCGAGTAGTTGTGGATCTTCGGTCGCGAACGCAGGACCGTGGATCCGTGGCCTGAACTGGGTTCAGGGCCGCCAATGGGGGTCGGGTCTTCGATCGCCGATGCAGATCTTGGATCCGTGGCCTGATAGTAGATCAGGGCCGTGGGGTCGCCAATATGGGGTCCTTGGGGGGACTTCCTTTCCTTTCCGTAGCCTACCGCTTCCTATAGCGGGATCTTGGATTGAGAATCGACACAGATCTGAGAGAAGGCTGGAGTCTCCGAGGTCTGGCTTGCGTGCTTGAGGGCAAATTCAACTCTGATTCAAGTTTTACCTATCTCACTTCCTTTCTCATCCTTTCTCCCTCTGACCTCCTCCTGCAGCTCTCCCACACTCCTCTCATCCCTTGCGCCCGCGTCCATCCCGCCTCGGGTGGCGTAATCAGTCGTCCTGTCGTCGGTCTTCGGACGGATCCTCGGTGATCTATGTTCGGATCTTCGGGGATCTGGGGATCCATGGGGATCTGGGGATCCGTGGGGATCCGACTTTGGATCGCCTGATGACGCAATCTTTCAGCATGCTGGCGTAATCCGGAGGATCTCCAACTGCAACCGTGGATCCCCTTTCCCGCGTTCTCCTCCTCCCCTGCCGTGGTCACCTCCCATCTTCTGGGTTCCGTTGTCAGGTAATTCTGATCACGCTTCACCACAACTCCGTCCCCACTCGCTTCTAGTGCTCTCGGCCAGCAACCCCCGCGAGCTGCTTCGTTGGCCAGTGTGCCATCCCCGCAGCCGACGTCCCAGTCTGCAGCGACGGCTGCGTCGTCGCCGGGATCTACTCCACGTCGCAGTTCCCGTCCTTCCACCGTAGCTGAGACTACCGCTTCTGGTAGTGCGGCCGCCACAGCCGTCAGATCGGGTCGGCTTTCGGTGGTGCGGTTCGGGCTGCTAAACATCCGTGTGGGCTCCGCATTTCGGACGACAGTGATGAAGACAGTGACGGCGGCTCCAGTGGCGACAGTTCACCGGCAGCGTCCCCGCCAGTCAAACGGCAACGTGTGAACCCTTCGGCCGCTTCTGCGGTCGCTTCGAGAGCTAGCTCGCGATCGGGAGCGTCGGGTCCGATGGCCTCCGCCGGATCTCGCGCACGAGGGCCAGAACCGTTGGCGGGTCGCCGTATGCAGCCAAGCGCGTCTGGGTCGTACCATCGCGCTTCGTCTGGAGCCAGCTCTGCCCTCCCACGTGGGGGGACACCTTTCTATGGTCCAGTGTTCCCTCCTGTGGTGGACGCTCCGAGTGGGGCGCCCAGAACTGCACCCCGTGGCCGGCTGCCGTGCGCCAGTGGACCTTGACCACGATCCGCGTGGCCGACATCCGCGCCAAGCTCCTACCGGTGCACAACTGGATCCTGCCCACCACGAGCATCCAAGAGCCGGCCCAGTGGAACGTCGGCCTGATTACCGTGCCGAACGTCGAGGCGTTTTACGCCACGAAACCCTGGCAGTACCTGGCGGAGATGGTCCCGCCGCTTACGTTCGGGCCGACGATACTACTTTTGTGCCGCTCCGCCTCTGTTTCGAGCGGCATCTGCAGAACTGGGCGCGCGCCTATTGGGAGGCTACTCACCGCCTTCCTTTTCCCGACGGACCCGGAGCTCAACCCATTGCGCGCGGACGCGAAACAACGTCGGTCTCATGCCGGCGGCCACTTCACCAGCGTGCTGAAATTGGTCATCGAGCTCTTCCAAGCTGGCATGGACGATCTCAACGAGCATCCCGCCTTCACGATCCCTCGCCTGAAGGAGAAATTCGTCTAAGAGCTGTGAGACGCTCGTCGATCTGTCGCACGTTCGCGTGTTTGACGCCCCAGTCCGTGTATGTCGTGGCGTAGCCGTTTAAGCATCCAATATCTTGATCTTCCATCTTCGTCTTCAGTGCATCATCTTCTAAGGGTGACCCGGCGTCACCCTTCTTCAACTGCATGCCGCAGCTGGGATCCCTCCTTGCCCCCCTCCTTTCTTTCCACAGTGTCCGATCTACACCGGCTCTTCCCCCTCTCCTCCCACCAGCAGCCACCCTGTCGGCTTCTTCCCCACGCCTGCCGCGCGCCTATTCCCCTGGCCCAGTTCACGCCGTCTCACCTTCCTCGTGAGACTGCATCACGTGGAACCGGTTCTGCCCCGCACGCATCCGCAGGAAATCGAAGAGTAGCCCGCCGCAGTTCAAATCAGCCTCGCTGACCCACGCCGTCTCTTCGTAATCCTTCCATTTTACGCGGAATTCGCGTAGGACGCGGCCATACCTCGTCGCTCTTCCCTCTCGCACGTCAAGGATCCGCTCCACCTCAAATATCCCGTCGCCCAATTGTTCCGAAATCCAACTGTCTTCGGGCAGCAGCTCTTCGTCGAAATCCAACCGTCCGTTGTCTGGGACGGTGAGCTGCGCCACTGGCCGGGATGGGAACTGTCGCACCAACTTGAGCTTCGACGCATGCACCAACGGGTACAAGTGGTAGGGCGTACCCTCGGTCACCAGCTTTGCCACATAGCTGCTGACCATCTCCTCGACACGAAAAGGCCCGTGCCAGAGATGCGCAAGCTTCCGGGCATACCCTGGTTTGACCCGATCGAGGTACAGCCACACCTGCGACCCCGACTCAACCTGATGTTTGGTCACAGTCTCATTGTGGAGTTGCGCTCTCATCGCCACGGCTTCCTTGATCAGGTCGATCGCTTGAGCGCGGGCCGCTCGACAATGCCTCTGGATCCGCATTCGCCACCTCCTCGCATCCGCCTCTTGGCGTCGCGTGTTGCCGACCAGCAACGCCGCCTCCAGTGTCGTGCGCAGATCCCAACCGTGAACGAGGTAGAACGGCGTCTCGCCCCCGAGTGCAATCCTGCGCGGTGTTCAGCGCGAAGGTGAGTCGTTCGGCATATTCATCCCAATCCCTCTGATCGATGTCCGCGATATACATTTCGATCGCGCGGGTGATCGTCTGCACCATGCGTTCTGCAGCACCGTTGGCTTGTGGACGATACGCAAGCGTCGCCCGTTGTTGCTGCCCCATGAGTCGGTTGAACGCGCGGAAGAAGTCCGACATGAAACCCGGATCGCGATCGTGCCGGATCGCATCGCTCGCCAAATCGCCTGAACACCGCCTCCTCGTAGGACTCCGCCACGGTCTGGGCGGTTCGGGATGCGTTGGCTTTCGCGATCACGAACCCGGTGAGCAGGCCCACCCAGACGAGAAGCTCTGTATTCCCTTTGTACGAGGCGGGCAACGAAGGGATGTGGTCCATAGCTACAACTTGGAATGGGTACGTAGCCACGATATTTCCGGGCGATTCGCCCCGGATCGTGGGTCTCCCTTTCCCGGTCTCGCAGTCCACGCACTCACCCACGTATCGCTGAACACTCTTGTATAGACCCGGCCAGTGGAAGTGTCGGCGAACTCGCTGGCACGTCCTCCCGATCCCTTGATGCGCACCTTCCAAACTGGTGTGGAAGTGGTGCAGGACGTCCTGGCGGAGGGTTTCCGGTACCACCAGCTTCAAGATCGTGTTCCGATATTCGACGTTCTCGTCACTTCGGGAGAGGTAATACAGCAGGTCGCCCTCGCCTCTCTCATACTGGTAGGTCAACTTGCTGCAGTCCTTTGCTTCCTTCCTCGTGAGGTGTTCTACGTCTCCTCGGAGATACCGCTTGAGATTCACGATCCACTGTTCCTCCTCACAGTTGTTGCGCTGCCGGGCATGCCCAGAATAGGTGATGCATGCAGAGTGGGGTACTCTTGCGCTCCTTTCGTTTGATCGTAGAGCGGGACTGCACCTGTCTTGATTCGATATAGCAATCGTTTCCCATGCTGTCCGTCCGAGTATCCTCCTGAGCCGCTTCCACCCGAGTGTTGTTACCCCGTCTGCAGCGGTCGCAGCGCCGCTTGGACGACGCGGTGCCCAGACGATGAAGGCCACATCGGCGTGACGTCCGCGTCGCAGCCCGTTTGTACTACGCTCTGGCGCAGCTCCATCTCCACTTGCCCCCCACCCCTCATAGGCAGTCGAAGCGAGTCAATTTGGGATGTGGGTGGACGTACTGCAGGCGGACCTCCGGTGCCAGCGCCTGGTTCAGACGGTTTCTCATGTTTGCATTGGATCTCACTGGTGTGGTGGCGCAGCCTCTGTGGGAACCCCAGTCGACGATGAGATGGGGGTTAGGACCGCCAGATAGCTTCGCAGTTGTGGGGTGGCCTGCAGGTACTGTCGTGTATCGTACAGTAAGGAGTGTGTCCGCCGAGATGCAGATGCCGTGAGCTGGGCAGAACAGACGGCAGAGTTGAACGCCGAGCGACACAAGTGAGTGATTTGGTCCCCACCAAAGGCCAGTTTGGAGTTGGGCGCGCGCGGTGGAAGGTGAAACTCGCAGGTAACTGGCGGCTGGCCCCGGCGAGAGAGAGAGAGCGGCCGAAGGTTGCTGGAGAAGGAAGAGGGCTTTGCCGAGGAGGAGTGATAAAGGAGAACCGGAAGATGATGATCACGAGCACCAGGGCGACAACAATGCGATCCTGAGAGAACGAAGTTTTGGGTGCAAGCAGCCGCGAGCGACCAGGCACGCCGGAGATCCGAGGAGGGGTGTCGCGATAAACGAGAGGGGAACTCCATGCATGTGTGCTTAGTGAGATCAAGCAGTCAGTTGAATAATCGCGAAGAGCACGATCAGTAGAGGTATTAGCACCGCCGGCCAGGAGAGAAGGAAGTGAGTGGTAATACAAGCGAATTCCAACTGCGGAGTGGAGATTGTCATCGGACCACACAAAGGAGGGGAAGGAAGTAGCCAGTGAATCGGGTGGGAAGCTGGCTGCCACGAAGCTGAAGGTGAGAAGAGGAAGCTCTCTGATTCAGGCTCCATCGCGCGAGTTCCCTGCCAACTGAGCTGCTCTGGTGTTGCGCACCCCGACCGGAAGGAGGGTCGCATTAACGCCTGGTTACGCGTGACCAGTGTCCAAGAGAAGTAAAAGCAATTTCCTCAGCCAACTACCGGCTCCGCTGCTCCATTAGCAGGCAGCCACACGCGTCGGCCCTGTCGGTGAAGTGCAGCTGGCAACAGAGGAGGATGTGGTGTGGCCTTGCCGCGGTTTCCCCCTTCGGTCGCTCGCAAGAGGACAAGAGAGAAGGGTCACCAGTCGACTTTGAAGACCAGCGATACCACAGTCAGAGACGTCTGGACTAGGGGGACGTGACAGAGGTAAAAGGGTAGTTGAGCAGCGCTTACTGTACCTCCTCTCCAGTAGACCCCGTGTCGACACTACTGTAAACTTAACAATGGCTAAATACAATATAAGCTTGGTGACGTTGCTGTGTAACGAATAACTGCGCTGACGATCTGAAGTCAGCATTGATTGCCGCTCACACAACAAGTTGCTCAGCGACCTGAGTCTGGGTCGGGTGAGCAATTGCTGTATAGGTCCAAATTAGAAGGTCTGCCACTGCGACAGGCCAGTCACCAGGATAATGTTTGCTTCGATACTGCTCTAACTACACAAGCCACTCATATTATGGAGCGCAGGAACACACCACAGGAATTGCCCCCCCCCCTTCTTATGTAATTTGACTTGCTTGCCCTTTGTGATCGCGATCGACTTATTGCCGACACAGCGGTCTTGACACTGCTCCATCGCTCGGCCGTTAACTTTGCTAGAATGCCGAAGTCCATCATGGACGTCGTCTTGGTGATGAATATCGTTGCCGTTCGCACGTTGAATCGAGTGGTGCTTTATTTAGCACTCAACGAGGTTAAAAACGAGTAACTAACTCATTACGAAAAGATTTCGCAAACTTCAGAAAGATTTCCGTCGCGTGGTGTTTAAAACAATTTGTGTCACCTTTTGTTGAAATATTCGATTTGTGTCACCTTTTGGAATATTCCCTAATTGTCAGCATCAAGGCGAAATCCCTGAGCACACCGCATCAACTTTCGTCACTTTCTCCTTTGAAAATTGCATCTAAAATTAGGGTGCATGTGTTTTCTTGATTCTGCACTTTTTGACTTTTGAAACGTGAGATATGCACCTTTTGGCTTCAGGACCTGAGGGCAAGACAGAAACGGGATAACTTCTGAGAATTACATGGAATAAGCAAAAGAAACGATAAATTATTATATTAGCAAGTTCCTTTGACCACCATCCAGTGAGCGGCACAATGGCGATGCGAGCTGGAGGTCTGCGGCAATTGGCGGCGCCTGCTGGCCGTGTAGTGCGGGCAGTGCAACGATCGCTGGCCACCGCAGCAGCCGTGGACATGACCGGGGGTGCACCGGCGCGCCGAAAGAAGAGTCTTCTTGTGGATGGTAACAACATGCTGTATCACTTTTTCGATCCGTTGTCTTCCGTCGAGAGGTTAGTGCTCCCTGCATGGGTTTACTGTTGTTGTTGACTGCTGTGCGGGATTCAAGCGGCTAACACGTGCACGCTCTGTTTGTGGGAATCCTCAGAAATGGGCGCCAGACCGGTGCTCTTGATGGCCTACTCTACCTGTTGCAACGCATGGACAAGACGCATCAGCCGGAACACATTTCGGTCGTGTTCGATTCGGCGCAGCGCCCCACCGCGCGAAAGCTCATGGACCCATCCTACAAAAGCGACCGCAACCCCACGCCACAACCCCTGCGCCAGCAGTTCAAAGACGCACAGGAGGCCCTGGAAGAAGTGCACGTGAACTGCATTGAGTGTCCAGGCATTGAGGCGGACGACATCATCGCCTCGTACTCAGCGCAGTACACGGCGGACGGCTTTGACGTGCTCATCATCTCCAACGACAACGACTTCTTGCAGCTCGCGTATGACGCCAGCTTCGACACAAATCAGGGCAGCGAAGCTGATGACGATGAACCCAGCACCGACTGCGTGGCTCCGGCCACCGTCGAGCTGTATCAGCCAATGAAGCGGCGATACATCCGCGAGCGCAACTTGAAGGGGCGCTTCGGGCTGCGCGCAAGTCTGATCCCCGATCTGCAGTCGCTCTGCGGCCACCGGTGGGACAAAATCCCCAAGGTGAACAACATGACGGACGAGTTGGCGGTGGAGCTGCTCACTCGATATGGCGGGCTATTCGCAATGCTGCGGCAGCTGGACACGATCGAGGACCCGCTTTTGCGCAAGACGCTCAAGCACAGCATCAGCTCCATCGAGAGCTCGCACCGCGTGGTGAAGCTGCAGGCCAACGTCGCTCTCCCCGTCGCCATCGAAGAGCTGCGGCGGCCGCGACTGAGCAACTGGAGCGTCCCCACTGCGCCATAGGCAACAAACAGCAACGGGAAATAGAGGGAAGCAGTTGCACAACGACCTTTTCCATCTCTTCCTTGGGTATCGTCGATACGCCCCCTCGTTGGTTGAAAATGGATTCGAGTCGTGGTTTGATTGGCTATTAAAGGACTTCCCTCCTTCTATCTCAACTCCAGCCAGCCGTGCTCCCCCTCGTGTCTATTATCGTCCCAAGCGAAAGAATTAACTAGCGCCCAGCCTCAACTCGCCATCCACTGACCGTTCGCCCTCCTGTCCCCAACAAGAGAGAGCGAGAGCCAAGGAGCGACTGATGGCGGCCACTTCCGACGTCGAGATGGAGGAGGAGAAACCGCGCACGACGGACGACGAGACGGAGCGCAAGAAGGCGCTGCTGGTCTACAAGAGCAACCAGCCGTCCGCCTCGGACGAGGAGGAGGAGGAGGAGGAGGAGGAGGAGGACGAGGAGAACGAGGACGACGAGGACGACGGCATGGAAGGCGATGGAGGAGCCCTCGCGGCGGCGGCGGCGGCGGAGGATGATGACGATGCAGATGTGGATGACGAGGAGGAAGGCGGCGTGCAGGTGGAGAAGGACGACGACGAGTCGCTCAACGCGCCGTCGGACGACGACCTGGACAGTACCGCCACGCCCCGGCGCTCCGAGACCGACGAGGACGAGGACGACGGAAGCGAAGCGGCGGCCCCCTCCCCGTCCAACGAGGGAAAGGAGACGACAGACAGGAAGAAGCCCCACGTCTCGATGAAGACGGCGGTTGCCAGCGAGACGGACTCGGCGTCCGAGGCGACCACCGCACGCGCGCCGTCGCCCAGTCCAAGCAGCACCAGTACGCAGCATGTGGACGACTCCACGCCGCTGACGCTCAAATCGGGCACGACGTCCAACGTGGGCGCGATTATTGCTGCGCGACGTCGGACGGGCGCGCGCAAGGAGTGCGAGGTGTGTCACGAGCCGCGCAACGGCCGGCGCGCGCTGCTGTGTGCGCAATGCAAGTGTATGTACCACTCGAGCTGCTTCCGCAAGCAGTTCGCCAAGCTCGTGCACGGCTCAGGCCGCCAATGGTTCTGTCCGGACTGCGAGCCGGCAGCCAAGAGCTCCGAAGCTAGCGAGAAGCAGCAAACCAGCACCCCGCGCAAGCGGCGCGACGAGTCTGGGAAAGCGCGCAGCAGTCGTGGAGCGAAAGGCGCCGCTCCTTCGGCGTCGATCCAGGGAAGCAAAGGTGACGGTGAGGACCGAGCGGCGGCGGGAGGAGCTGGCGGAACCAGTTACGGCATCCCGTCAGCTGGGGAAGTGGAACTGCAGCGCATGACGGAGTTAGCACTGCGCGGCGGGAAGAAGATTAATGCCACGGTGCTGGAGCGCACAGAGGAAATGCTGCAGCTCACACAGACGCTCAGTCGGGAAATTGACAACGTCATGGGCGCCACGTGGCAAGAGAGCGAGCGAGGCACGAGTGCCAATGGCCATGGCGACGCCTACGATGCGAACAACGGCAGTCTCAAGCAAGAGCAGGTGTCTTCTCCGCCGCCGCCGCCATTCCTGTTGGTTCCAGCGTCCTCTTCTTCGCATGCGTCCTCCGCTGCTTCTTCTCAGATCGTAGCGACGAGTGACAATACTCCGCATACCAATGGGGGCAACAGCAACTCGGCCACCTGGAACGGTACCGTCGTGCCAAGCGTCTCAGAGCAAGAGGTCTTGCTGCGCCGCGTCCACGCCGGTTTGGACTCCCTGAAAAACCTGCTGGAGCAGCTTCAAGTGACGGGCATCCAGTTCGAGGTGGATCTGATCAAAGAAATCAAGACGCCACCCAGCCGCCAGGAGCGCAAGCCGGCAGCAACTACCGGGGGTTCAGTGGCGAGGAAAATGCAGAGTGGTGCGGCGTCTGGAGCTTCAGCGCGCACAGCATCGGGCACCAAGGGAAAAAATGGCGCGAGTCGCCTGTACTCGTCAAAGCAAATCCAGAAACTGGAGGAGTGGTACCAGCGGTCGTCGCGTCCAGAATCCAGCGAAATCCAGGCCATGTACCGCATCATCAACAGCCCAGACTATGCGGACCCAGAGCTGCAGCCTGAAGGGATCTCCGTGAAGCAGATCCGTATCTGGTTCGACAACCGGCGCGCTAAGGAACGCTTGGACTACATGCGCCTGAAGATGAAAGATATCTCGACCACAGACATGGACGCTGACAGCGTCAAGAAGATGAAGGCTGCTTACATTGACGAGGCCAAGGAGGTGCTCGAGGCTCGCGTCTCACGGCTGCGCGAGAATGGTCAAGGATCGGGTCACATTGTGGACGAAGCGGATATGCTACTGCTGGGTGGCACTGGCGACCGTCCTCTTCCTGTAAAGGCACCCAAGTCGAGCCCTTCCGCCGCGGGGAAAACTAGCGGCATCGCGCTAAGTTCGGGTAAGGAAGCTACTGAGAGCTCGAAGTCCTCCAGCACTGGTGGATCAGTCAGTAGCCAGAAGAAGCGCATTCGGATTGACTATGTTGCTTCCGTGCGGAAATCGGTCAAGGACGCACGAGATGCGGGGAAGAGCGAGGAGGAGATCAAGGCCCTGCGCACAGCCGCTATCGAGCGTGCGCGGGAACGGCTGCACGTTCCCTACAAGAACGCGCGCACGGGACCGTCGAAGCCTCTGGGGAAGGATGAGGTGACGCACATCAAACTGAAAATGCTCAAGCTGCTGGAGGAGGATGCGCCTGCCGAAGAGCTCACGGATGTGATCGAGCTGCTGCTATCCCTCATCATCCCGCGAGCGGTCCTGCTCGAGTCCGGCTTCCAGCGACAGCTGGAGTTGGTTCTGAAAGCTCACAAGGACAACAAAGAGCTTGTTCGACAGACGAAGAAACTGCAGGACGAGTTCCAGACAATTGTGGACAAGGGCGACGCGCCGAGCGTGGTGGCAGCAATGGCGGGTGACACCGGAGCCAACCGGAAGCGGAAGGAGAAGTCGCGTTCACTGCTGCTAAGCGTCGACACCGAGTCGTTGCCCGGGACTCCTGGGTCGTCGCCCAGCTCTGGTCCAACACCGTCGCCAGACTCGCGGCGGCCGCGCGTAAAGTTCTCGCTCGAGCAGTTGGTCAAGTTGGAGAAGTACTTCCACAAGGCGGACACGCCCAGCAAGAAAAAGTTGGACAAGATCGCGGCGCGGCTGAATGCGATCGCAGCGATGGACCCCAAAAGCGACGGAGCGCAGAAATCCATCGATTACAAGCAGATCCGCTGCTGGTTCTATAAACGGCGGTCAGCCAACCAGCCTCCCCAGGCACTGAGCGCCGCGGACCTGCACGAGGACGACGGCTCCTCGTTGTCCTCGAGCTCCAGCGACACCGAGTCGGACACGAACAACGATGCCAGCAGCATGCCCATGGCAGGTAGGACGACGGCCAAGGCTCGTGCCAAGCCTAAGCCAAAGACCTCGTTGACAGCGACGCCTGCCAGTGCTGCTGCGAAGCGTAAAGCACCCCCGAGTGACGAAAAGAGCGGTGCTAAGCGCACCAAGAAGGACTCGAGTGCTGTTGCTGATATTGCCCGAGCTCCGCCCTTGTCTTCTACGTCGCCTTCTACTGGGAAGAAAGAGGAGGCGATCACCAAGAGCCAAGAGGAGACGGAGGCGAACAAACACGCGGGTCGGATCTTCAACGTAAAGCAGCTGGCGACGATCATCGAGGAATACGAGAAGAACCCGCGGCCGAGTGTGGCGCGGCTGCTGGAGCTGCAGAAGGTGCTGAACCAGGACGACCATGCCGACGAGCACTTTGCGAATGCGTTGGGGGTCACGAAGCGACAGATCAAGACGTGGTTTTCCAACCGTCGGGCGAAGGAACGTCTCGATTTAATCAAGATGAAGATCAAGGAGACGCGGGGTGATGCCAATGGCGACAGTGAGAGCGGCGGGTCTGAGACGGAGGAGGAAGATCCCCAGGCGACCGGCAAGAAGCGCGCCCTCGACAAGAGCGATGACAACAGCGCAGTTGATGAAGCGGCAACGGGTCAATCAGAGCGGGTGAGTGGAGACGGTAACGATGCCGACGGTGAAGGTAGCATCGCATCCGGCGGGAAACGGAAACTGATTCTGAAGGACGACGATCATGACGACGATGATGAAGAGATGGATGAGGACGACGACGAAGCCTGAGTAGCAAAAGCAAGAAAACCAGACAGCTCGATAGCGTTGCTGCTCGGGTGAACAGGGCCATTCGCCAAGTCACCACGTCCACACAGAAGGCCAAAATATTGTTTCGTTCACTCTTCCCAACGTTCACTATTTCTTTCAGCGTAAACGCTGAAAGCTAAGGCTCTCGTTTAACGCCAGTACTTTTGCGCGCGTGATTTTTCAAAAAAAATCGCACCAGTCGACACTTCATCAAAGTATAGGCCCAAAAATGCAGCGCTCTCTTTTCCCCCGCGTGTCAAGGGGAAAAGAGTGCCTGCTGGAAACAAGCACAAGTCGCGTTCACTATAGTCACACAAGTGGATGCGTACATACGGGGGTGATTTTTATGAAATAAAATGGAAGCT
>MBAC02011703.1:0-10143 GCA_001712635.2 Nothophytophthora sp. Chile5
GCTGCTGCGTCAACGGCCTCCTTTGGACTGCGTCTTCCGTCGCCTCCTTTGCTTGTTGGTCTCTTTGATGTCGTTTGCTCCAGCTTGCAGCAGGCGCAGGTGTCGAGGTGACTGCCCAAAAGGAGCCGCAAGGCAGGCGAGCGACGACACGCCCACGTCCACGCTCTCGCTCTTCGCCATCGGCCTCCCACTCGAAGAAGCTACTCGCGATCTCGCGACTCAGCCGGCTCCGTTCCTCTCTGAGCGCATACCTCCACGAAGAACTCGCTGGCAAACTGGCCTCCATCTCGCTCTCTTGCAGCACGAGTGTCTGCTCCTCACAGGAACCGGGCAGCCACAGGCGATAGCGCAGGCCCTCGCCACCTCCGCTCTCTGCCAAACCGCGCTCTCGGACGCTCTCTGCAGGCTCCGGTTCTCCCTCGTCGCTCAGTTCCGCCTGCACGTACACACGCACGACCTGCTTCTTCGTGACGACTTGATGGGGATCCTCTGCGACGGGTAACGCGCACTGGAACCGCGCCAGAATGCGCCTTCGCGTACGGCAGCAGCTCAACGCGTCCGTTTCAGCTTCTGCATCTACGTCGTCTCCTTCTTCGCTATCCTCTTCGACGGACTCTGCGTCTGCCTCAGCAAAGCGGAAGCTCCGGAGGAGCGCAGTCCGCAGCTGCGACGGCCTGACCTGTCTTGAGAGCCGTACGAGCTCTAGTGCCGCACTGCTCGAGAGTCGGATCGTGTGGACAGCACTCGTCCGCGGTGCGTAGAAGGCGGCCTGGAAGTCCCCGTGTTCGTGGCGCTCGAGCAGCGTGAACAGCCAGCGCTCGCCTGATGCCGCGGCGTCGTTGGTGCTGGGAATTCGCATCGCTCGACGCAGCAGTACGCGGCCGGGCGCGTTCTCGGCTGTCTTCACGCTGAGTCTCAGCGCTGACGCTGACGCCGACGTCGTTGCCATTGGCTGACGATTGGACGTAGTATGTTGCGTCTGCGTGGGTCGGAAGAGACGGAGGCGGTCGAGTACGAGCAACGGCACGTGTGAGGCAGCCACGAAGACGCGACGAGCCTGGGCCGCCGACAGCCGCCCGAGCACACTCTCGAGTTCCACGGCCATGCTAAGAGCGACAGCTTGAGCGTTTGCCTGGACTGAACTCTTGCCGTGCACGAACACGTCGACTTGAACGCGTCCTCGCGCGAGCTCGGTGATGGTGACGGTGGCCAGGAAGCCTCCGAGCTGCAGCGCGTGGCGGTACAGCCGCACGGCGCGCGGGCGAACCACCAGTTCTTGCTGCGTGGCGAGTTCCGGTGATTCAGCGGTGGCGTTGAGTGGTCTCCTCTGCAGTCCACAGAGCTGCACGAGACGCGAGTACATGTCGGCGTGGGAAAGCGGCGGCTGTCTGGCGGCTCGATCTCTCTCACTACCTCCTTCGCGATCCAGCGAGACGGTCGTAGGCGTCAACAGCGCATCGACGTCGTCCTCCGAGAGGACTGTCAGCCATCGGCGACCTGTTTGTGGCGAATACGCGCTCACGAAGATGCGTCGGCACTCGTGGAAGACGCTCACGACGCACCGCTCCTTCTTCTCCTGGTGCGAGCATCCTGCTCTGCAGCTATCGCTTCCTAGCAAATGAGCTGTGCGGTAGACACGGACGTCGGCAAGAACGGCGTCCAGCAGCTCCATAACCGCCGTGTCCTCGCCCGCGCCACCCTGGGCTGCACCGACTGCAGTGCTGTTATGGAAGACGACGACACGGCCAAAGAGTCCGGCCACGGGACTGGCGCGCGTGATCTCGGGCGCTAAACTACCGGAGTCGTCAGCGGCGATCAGTCGAGCGGCACACGTCGCAGCCTCGACCCAGGCCGCCAGTGAGAGCAACAGCCCGCTCGCCTTCTGCTGAGACCGCGCGACTGCGGCACTGGGCCAATTCGGGAGGCGCACGTACCGCTCCAGCGCCGTCAAGTTGCTTGAGGGAACGGTGGTCGGGTCCACTTGCTGCAGCTTGGAAAGCAGGAACGCTGGTTGTGCCAGCAGCCGTCGAGCGAGCCTCCAGCTCACAGCACTCGTTGAGGCAGCCGCGGTGGCTTCACATGACGGACCTTCGTAACTTTTACTTGGCGTAAGTAGCACGATGACGGCTTCCATGACCACGATCAGTGCTGCCGAAGGCGCTGGAGTCTGGGCTCCGACCCCACACTTGGACTGCTCGAGCATCTGGCGCGTGAGGATTTCGTCCGAGAGCTCCAGGTGCAGGAGTGCTGTGCGTTCCAGCGCAAACTTCACATCCGCATCCGCCATGTGGTCTCTAGCTTCCTTCCGATGCTGCTCCTCGGTCATTTCCGCCCCCTCCTTCACCTCCGGTAGGTCACTGCGATTGCTGATCGAGCCTCGAAGCAGCACACACAACGGCGATGGGTGCAGCGCGCTCTTGACAGCGGCAAAGGAGCTCAAGAACGCGCGCTGGGTCACATCCCGCAGCCCTACGTCCCCCTCGATGATCACTCCATGGCCCAGCGCCATAGCAGCACCGATGGCACTGAAGTCGAACGCTTTGGTCGTTCCGTCACCCCTCCGTCGCCTCTTTTCGTGTGTGGGTGGGCGGTTGAGCACGAGGAAGAGGCCGGGCAGCGCCACCATCAGCTTCTCCACAATGGTCGCACGTGCCTTACGTGGCAGATCGTTTGCCAGCACCACCAGCAGCGGACGAGGTCGATGATGCGGGTAGCCTGGTGCCTGCACGAGTTCCGCCGGCACGAAGCGCCGAGCCGCCGCCTGCTCTTCCTGCTGAGCCTCGTGTCGCTCTGTCACCTCCTGTTGAGCCTCACGCTTACTCAGCGCATCGCGCACCACCAAGAACGGTTCGCGGCACAGCGCGTTGAGGTCTAGAAGCTCTTGGAGTCGCGTGATGGCCGAGAAGGCCGTGACCCACTGGAAAATCGCGCTGGCAGCTTGCCAACCGCGTGGGAGGCACTCGAATGTCTCGATGCAGAACTGCAGATCCCCCGTGCACGCTTCGAGTAGCGCCGAGCCTAACGGCGACTTACGCAATCGCCGCCTTGGTATGGCCACTCCTGAGGCGCTGAAGCCCCGCGTCGATACGGACGTCGCCCCTGCCGCGCCGCTAGCAGCGTCCGCAATCTTCTGCATGCGGCGAGAAAGACCGACGCTGCAACGCAGGAATCGTGCAGCCTCGCGCCACCGCACGCTCGGGATCTCCCACTCGTCGTCCGCATCGCTCGTGAAGATCATCAGCAACCGAACGAGTCCAAGCACCAGTGCTGGCAGCGGTTGCTCCGTTTCCTTCTGCGTCGACGCGGCTCTCATGAGTTTGGGAAGCGCGATCATGGTCTGACAAGCGAGTGACAGCTCCTGGAGCGCCACCGCGTTCACGGCGCGAGCGGAAAGCGCGAGCTGTCGGCGCCAGAACACCAGCTTCCGCAGTTTTGTCATGCGCAGCCGCCCAAAGTGGCCACGCACAACCTTCTGGATGTGCTTGGAGCAGCTCTCCATGAGCCGTTGTCTTCGTTTCCTCTTCACCAAAAGACGCGCAAGCCAACCTCGAGCCACGCGCTGCATCTGCACGGCCGCTGCGTTGTGACAATAGAGACGGGCAACTCGACGCCGCACGAGGAAGCCACGGATTACAGCCTGGATGAAGGTGCTGGCCACCACGCACTCGATCTTGAGCATCGCGTAGAACTTTCGAGCTAGCATTCCACGGGCGATCTTCTGGATCAGCGTCGCACAGAATTGCTGCACTAATGGAGTGGCTTGTGCGTGTTCGTGCTGCTCAACAGCAGCCACTGCGCGATCCGCAGCGTGTTCCTGGTCCTCACGCTGCTGCTGTTGCTGATTCAGACTTGGGATCTTGGTCGCTTGCTGCTTGCTGTGCTCGATCCGTGCGACGTGCTGCATGAAGCACAGCGGGCAAGAGCTAGTTAGACGGAGGACAGGGAAGTAGTACAGGCGAAGGAAGCAGTGTCGCTTACGTTGGCGTCCGTGACGGCCTTGTGCTGGGCCTTGAAGGTGTTGAGCAGCTCCTCCTTCTGCTGGATGTTGGCGTTCTTGCTCTCGTATAGATGTCGTTTCTCTTGGAGCTCACGTCGCAGCACGGTCAGTTCACGGAGTGCTTGCGCTGAAAATGCGCGCAGCTCATCGCCGTACAGCTGCAGATCTATGCAGCTCTCGAAGTAGGCCACGTCCATGGCCTTGCGCTCGGTCTCTTCTCGAAGTTGGTCCACCATCACTCCCAATCGCGCGTTCGCTCTCCTTTCCGCAGCCAACGCTTCCTCCAGGTGTGCGCCACGCGCACGACGTCTCGGCGGTGGGGGGCGTTCGAAGGAGCGCCATTCGGGCTTGGAGATGGGACCCAGCATGCCCGAGCGCTTCTTGGCGTGGGAATCGCCTGACAATTCCGACTGCGGAGGATCTAGCACTCGAAAGGGGCCGCTCTCAGGGTTCTCACCAGCAAAGTAGGAGACAGGCGAAAGGGGCGAATTGTAGACGCCATCGGACAGCTCCATCATACCGATGCGACGATGGGCCTCAGCCTCCGGCACTACGCGGCCTTGGAGGTCGCGCGAGTATCGCCCGAACATCGTTTCCTCCTGGACCACAATGACCTCCGCCTGATGCAGACGAGCCATGTCCACGTCGCCGATCTGCGAGGGCAACACGGAACTGTACCCGGTACCGCCAGCACGCGGTGGGGCGCGGGATTTAGGTCGGAGCGCTCCGCTCTTGGATGACGTCGTCGGCACGAGCTCCTCGTCGTTCACCACGCGCGTCTCGTATGGCGTTTTGGCACGCTTGCGTTCTGCCAAAGCCTGAGCCAAGGCGGCGGAAGCTGCCGCAGCACCTCCTGTGTTCCCACGACCATTCGAGCTGCGAAGACCATCCCGAGTCGAGGGCTGGCTGCGCTTCCCGCCTACTTGTACGAAGCGACTGGAGTCAGGGGCTTCAGCCACGACTTCAGGTTGCAGAAGCTGCTGTTCTTCGAGCAGCACCTTGGCGTGATAATCGAGGTTCAGCGGGAGAATGAACGGGTTGCGCTCGAGCGTGAAGCCGAGCCATTGAATGAGTCCCGGGTGTTTGCCCAAGAACTCCAGATCGGACGCGAGCTTCAGCAGGTAGTTGATGCCGTTCCATCGGAATGGCTCTGGTTCCAGAATCGGCAGTGGTTTTGTGGTGTCACTCGGCTTCTCCTCCGCATCTCTCTCTTGCTTGTGCTTCCGCCAGAGCACGATGGCTTCCACAGTCTCGAGCGTCGCCAAGCGCAGCAAGTCCAGCACGTCGACAGTCTCGCCCAAGTGCGCGCCACTCACGCGGCCAGCAGCGCTCGAGCGTCCCAGACGTTGCAGATAACCCTCACGGACAAGGATGCACTTGAGCACCTCTAGCTCCTGCATATTGCGACAGAGGGACATGAGGACACAGCAAAACTCTGCGCAGTACTGAGCATTGCTGGGGTTTACCTCGCCAGAGTCGACTTCTTGGATCCCATTGCCAGACGTGAAGGAGCCGGACAACACCTTGGGAAGCGACACGCCCTGAGGAACCGGAGTGCAAGCAAGGAGACACACACGTTTAACCTCACGATTGAGACGCAAGAGAAGGCTGTAGTCGTGGTTGTACCCTGCCATGGAGCGCCTTTCGGACGGTCTTTTGGGGCGAGCTCTTTGCTGTCTTCTTGATAGGAGGGAAGCGAGTTGATGTCGCTGTCGGGGAGGCCAAGGTCGCTGCACGTGATGGAGAAGACGAAGTGCTGATGACTCTGCAATCGCAAACCAAACATTGCTTGCACTGGTTAATTATTGAGTGATGAGGGTGCTAAACAAGATGCAGGAGGGGATTGTGCATACTCACGCCTTCTTTGGCTTGCTGGCAGTCGTGATGCTGCTGCTGCTGTCCATCGAAGCCGAAGTCACTTGAGAACTCGCCGGTCCTTCCAGCCGCGGTGTGACCGCCAGACGCACGCCGTCGCTCTCGTCTTGTGTCTTGCTCTTGCTCTGCCTCTATGATCCGTACCGACGCTCAGACTTTCTCAAGGCGCATGAACGCATCGGAATCCACGGTATCTGACCGTCGGGTGAGTGTGGCGCCGCTTCGCCACCAGTTTCACGCGGCGACTAACGAACGATCTGCAAACAGACACAACACGACAATGGAGCTAATTGCAGGGACATGGAAGCAAGAGGGGACGCCTCTCGTCAATGTATAAGGATGTATCGTGTCCTTTCCGTCCAGACTCATCATGTGCTCGGTTCGGTGTCTTCCATACACGTTGCTCCCAATACGAGCGTCGGCGTCGGTGTCTGCCCTACACCGAGGATAGCTCCAGGGTCGATAGCATCCTCGAAGATCTCGTCGACGCTGTCGGTCAAGAGTGCTTCAAGGTCGTTTGCTCTCGAAGCTGGTGGCTCAACTTGTTCTTCGCAGGTCGTAGCTTCAACATTCGCTTCTGGGACGAAATCCACCTCTGAAGCGCAAGAATTGAACACTTCGGAGTGCTCAGAGGCCTCGTCGTCCGAATTGCGGTCGTCCTGGTCTTCGTCTTGAGCATTTTGCACTCGCTCTGGCGTTGCATCACAGCTGATTTCGGGTTGCAGAAGCGGGATGCCAGTGATATACGATGGCTGTTGCTCTGCCGGTGGTGGCGGTGACGAGGAACGTGCTTCCACGATTGGAGCCGGTAAGGGTGGCCAACTATCGAGCAATGAGGATGACGAGACGGAGTAAACCTCCACCGGGTCATCGGGCCGATAGATCATGACGGGATCAATCTCCGAAGGGGAGTGCTGTTCGAGAAAACAGATCTCATCGCTAGGTTCTGTCGTGCAGCTCTTAGTAGTGTCCGTGGGATTGGCGTCGCGTTTTCCGTCCTCCTCGTCAGTCCCAAGGCCAACCAGATCCACCTCTTCTTGCTGATCCAGGACGCCGTCCTCACAGTCAACCATTGCAGGCCGCAATTCGACGCCGTCTGGGCCTACACCAGGCTCAACCACTTGACACTGGCATTCCACTTCGGGTGACGTCACAGCGCTTTGCACGCCGTGACCACCCAGATCTGCTGAGGTGTGCAATTCCAGTTCTGGCTCGCTCGTATCATGGCTGTGTGTCTGCTGCTTCTCCTTTGTCGGCTCGGAGACTTCAGCTGCATCAACGGTAGTCGTGGCAAAAAGCGGCGGGACATCGGTGTTGGAGACTTGTGACGGCAACACGGTGGCATTTATGGTCTCGCAATGGGCTCCTTGCTTCGGAGCTACTGCTTCCACGACTGCAGGCGGCGGCTCGAGAACGTTTTCCATTTCCGGGACGAACAGCATCGGGGGTGCTGGCAACTTCAGCGATGAGTTGGTTCTGCTTTCGTCGTCAAGCTCCGTCGACTCGGGGACGGAGATCAGGGAAGCGCACTCTTCTGATTCGTCATGAGTGTCTGCCGCTTCCGTAACAGTTTCCAGCATCGGTGAAGAGTGTTCGTCTGCTTCATCAAGAGCGGCAACTGAATTTAGCGGCGTGGAGGTCTCTTCCTTTTGAAGGACGGTAGGCATTGGCGGCACTGGCAAGTCCCACGGCACATCGGTGTTGCTTTGGTTGCTATGGGCAATCGATGCAGCGTTTCCAATAGAGGCGAGCGCGACGCCGGCGACCACATGCGTTTTCTTTGGCGGTAACGTCAGCTTCACGTCGGAACAGCTCCGCTTGGTCATGGACTCATCAGGTGTCGATGGATTGCTCTCCACCTTTGATCGGATCTCCTCCAGGTGTTGAGCAGTGAGCACCTCCAACTTTGCCATGCACTTGCCAACGTAGAACTCGATCGCGAGGCAGATGACACTCGCGTCCGCTGTGCGGAAGAGAAAGTCTTGTGTTGTACCGCCTGGGACTGGGTCTTCGCCCCCAAATCGAGGGGAAGACGCTGCGATGGGCTGCGTGGGACTCCGACAGCTCAGCAAGCAGCACGTGTTGCCCTGCTGCAGCACGACGGACCACTTCTCCAGGTCCGTGAAGTACCACGTGCACAGCTCCACCTCCGCTTCATGGCCCGTGCAAAAGGAAACTCCGTGGGAAGAGATCTCGAGCGACGTGGCTTCGCTAGGAGTCGACTGACTCGTCATCGAAAGTTTCACTGGGAAACGCAGCGGCTTATCCGGCGCGATGGACGCGTGCTTCTCAACCGCCTCCGTCAGCACCGAGAGCCAGACCGCGTACTCTTGCGGCTCCGCCGCGAAGGTCCACGTCCGGTACAGCGTCACCACGTCGAATGCATGCATCGTTGGTCCGCTTGCGCTCCCACTGCTGCTGCCGCGACTGGAGGAGATTGGACGGATGCAAAGCACAGAGCTCAGGTCGATCACCCGCCGCTCCTTGGGAGTCTCCGTCATGCCTGGACAGTGCGGTAGTCGGTCGTAGTAGCACAGGAACCCTCCCACCGGCGTTTCGAAAAGCGCCGCGTACTTGGCGTGCCACACTTTCTTCAACTGGAACTTGCGGGCACTCTGTCGTTTCAGGAGCTGGCCTTGAAACTTGAACATCTTCGCGTAGTGACTCGACTGCATCAGCGAAGCCAGCAACGGCAACGACTTGACAGGGACCGGAAGTTGGGTTTTGTCGCGCGAGAAGAGCTTCCCTCGTCTGGAAGACGAGCGATTGGATGACGACGACAACAGAGCGATGTGGTGGTCGCATAGTCCGTTCGTCGTTGTGCGTGTGGTCGGGCTGATGTGGCTCAGCACGCCGGAATTTATGTGGATCATCACGTTTGAGGCCGACACCTCGTTCGTAAGGCTCTCGCTTTGTTCATTGCTGCCAACTCGCTGCTGGCAGCCAATAACGCGACAACACGAGTCGATCCGCTGCTTCACACTATCTTCGTCGGCCGAGTACATCAACGCGCTTGCTCGTCTAGTACCAGTGCTGTTGGGTGACACCTGCTGGTGAAGTCGAGCGCTGTTTGAGGG
The DNA here is from genome assembly GCA_001712635.2 of Nothophytophthora sp. Chile5. Taxonomy (NCBI): domain Eukaryota; phylum Oomycota; class Peronosporomycetes; order Peronosporales; family Peronosporaceae; genus Nothophytophthora; species Nothophytophthora sp. Chile5. The sequence continues at coordinate 8,950 of MBAC02011703.1, forward strand.
CGAAGCGAGGTTGGAGGACACCAGTCTGCTGCGGAGAGTGACGTCCATGTACGTGCCGTACTTCAGATACCAGATTGCCTCTCGAATATACTGCGCCTCCAAGCTCTGGAAGGCGAGGTACACCGGTTGCTTCGCGCGTTCGTATGCCATGCGGAAGCGCAACTCAAGCCGCGTTCCCATCACCTCGCAGGAATCCAAGCTTTCGTATGCGTATGAAAACAAGCACGCGCTGCGATCGTGGCAGTCCGACGATGGGAACACGCGAATGCACCACACGTCCAGATGAAGCCCTCGCAAGTCACCGTTGATGGAGCACGTGAATGAGAGGTAGCCGGTCCGAAAGTACTCGATCCCCAGGCGCTCACGGCCAATCGCGTTCCGTACGGGCTGTTCGCGTCGTAGCATCTCTCGGCGCTTGGACAGCGACAGCACAGGTTGCTGTACGTCACTCAGCGACGCTCGACGCTGCTGGATGGGCGACGGCAGGTTCTGTCCGATGAGAACTCCCATGTACACTTGTTCCGGAACCTTCGTGAGCTCTGGGAGAGCCAACACGGCTGATAACTGAGCTTCGACATCGGTGAGATCCGTGAAGATGAAGAAGGGGGAGGCCGAGCCGTCGTCCAGCACAAAGTGAACGGACTTGTCGCTATGGTCCCAGACAATCTCCTTCATGGCGCCGACCAGGGATTGAAAGATGACCTTGTGCTGTTGCGTAATGACCGCGTGAACAGATTCCGCTGATATGCACAGGATGATATCGACCAGCGGAGCTTCCTCGGACTGGACAGTGCGCATTTTCCCATGGTGCACCGATGGCCCTCGGACGCCACCGGAGCCTTTGGGGGAGGAAGCATCGGCCCCGAAGTCACGGTGAGATCCCAGCCGATGCAGCTTGGAGGACAACGAACTCTTCATCTCCTCGATCGGCCTCACGTTCGCACAGCGAACGGAAATAAGCAGTCAGTAGGTGAATGAGACTCGAGAAGGGTGGGGCTCTCCATGCGAGTGAGCCCAAAGGAAAAAAAACAGAAACCAAAAATAAATACCTTCAGCCCCCATCCATCGCATCAATCCACGTTTATCTTGAGCGCTTCGCTGCAGGAGGCGCGCCCTCCTCCTCCTTTTCTTCCTGCTCCCCTGCTTCTTCGTTGCAAGGCAGATCCTCGTCGCTCTGCGCTTCCTCTTCTTGGC
>MBAC02011711.1:0-29859 GCA_001712635.2 Nothophytophthora sp. Chile5
CGCCGTTGGTTTAGTGGTAAAATATCTCGTTGCCAACGAGATGCCCCGGGTTCGATTCCCGGACGGCGCATTCTCTTATGCCGGTGGCGGGTGTGGTTTGTATTCGCGGAGCTGGATGGTTGGATGGTTGGATGGTTGGATGGCTGGATGGCTGCATGGTTGGATGGCTGCATGGCTGTAGGAACGGTGGCCCGCGTTTTTGGCGAGCATGCCGTGTCGCGTGTCGCGTGCCGCGTGTCGCGCGTCGCGTGTTGCCTCCGGGTCGCCAGGCGGTAGCTGAAGTCTCCTGGAGGTACTGTGACGTGGTTACACGGTTGATGACCCAAATGTAACAGGAATACTTGATGTGTGGTCACAGAGACTGTATACGGAGGCTGTATACAGCTAGGCGGACATCGCTATACGCCCTGCGGGCCAGAAGTGTATACAATATACATGGCGGGCAGGCGGGCAGTGATCAACGTTCATGATTCCCCGAATCTGGAAGAATTCAGAAGGTTCTAGAACCCACCATATTAGTGATCCCCCTGAATGCGTACAACGCCATTCATTTTAGATATTCAGGACTAAACTAAATAAACTATAGTTTAGGTTACATGCTATTAATAGTGTAGGAGCGGGTAGCGACAGTTTCTAATTTCAATTCAGTCTCGAATTTGCTTACGAAAGCGTATTGTTAAATACAAGGTCGGTTTAAAGAACTGAAGGTGCAAAGCACTTGGCTTGGTTATGAGCTAGCGACGCCGGAAGAGACTCCGTCGCTGTGAGGCTTATTAAGCAAGGAACTTCCTCTGCACATTGTGCGTGTGACGGCCCCGTCACACAATGTCAACGCGGACTTGGACCTGTACGTACAGTAGACCAAGACAGGCACGAAGGGCAGTGAGAATCCCATCGGAGAATACGTCCGCGATCTCCTGATGTTGCACAATGGAACGAGGTCCAGAGACTGGAAGAGAGATTCGTGGATCTTGAAGATAGCTATACAGAAGGGCAGAAGCTCGAACTGTGCAGGGAGTGGCTGAACCCTTGACCATTCTCAAGCCCCCAGAAGCACGTCGAGTTTCTCCTCGGTAACTCACCTCTGGCACGCGGCGACAATAAGCGATCTTTTCAATATGCTCATTTGTTTTAGACCACCTCGTCCTCGTTCAAAAAAGAAGGTGTACCTGCTGTTGATCTTCATTCTGTAATTTCGGGTGTCACTTCTCGACAGAATACCCTCGAATGCCTCGAATGTCTTGAACACCCCCACTGCACTCCCCAACGATCGACTGATCCTCCAGCAGTTCGGTTGTGTAGACACTTAATCCAAGGCGGACAGTCAGTAGAACCAATCCTGCGGATTCGGCCACGTTGTTGTCACATGTCCCTCCGACAGAATAGTTACCCGTCGTGCAGTAGATGCCAAGCAGCACATTGCGGCACACTGTCCAGTTACATGTCGTCTTGCACCCACCCACACCCACCGCTTCAACATCCGGGAACTTAATGGAGCCGGGAATAATATAATAATAGATTCGTCGAATGTAACGGGGTACGTTTGAGTACCCGTACACAAGGTGATCGGGTACGGTTTGTGCCCTTTTACAGTCACGGTAAAACCGGTATTGGTCTAGTGACACAAAGAGTGGCATTGTCACTCTTTCGGGACGCTTGGGTCCCTCGTTTCTATCGTACGAAGTACCTTAAGTGGCTGGGAGCCACTCATTTGAGCGACCCGCGTAAACTACGCCTGGGAGGATAGTTTATACTTCATTTGTATGGGATTACATTTAGCAAGGATTAGTTTAGTGGTATTTTATTTGCAGGGTAAATTACTGCCGCAAACTAAGGAATCAATTCAGTCTTTATTTTAGCTTTAAACTCTTAGCTCGTTCCCTTATGACCAGGAACAAGACCGAACCAAGTTCGGTCATAGCGATATTAGATCGCTAAGCATTGTGCTCTGTGACGGCCCCGTCACGTCGAACCTCACGCGGCCACTCGGTTTCCATTAATAATGAAAACCTGTCACCTCGTTCCGGTCTGCTTCAATGAATGGATCTGCTCCAGGAACGAATGCAGCACGACTGCGTCCATGACTGCGTCATCGTCGTCGTTGATTAAGTCCACGACGTCTCCATCCCCGACGTCTCGCATAGACGCTCTTGTAATTCACAATGGCAAGGAACGATTAATGGCTCGTAAAGCGGCATTAATAACACGTCGTTAGGAATCAGATATTGCGGATTGAGATCGTTTTGGAGGAACGGAGTTACAGACTCTCCGTCCGGACCGATGCATTTTATTAACGACCGGATAACCAAACCAATAGCGCTCGACATTGATTATTTGGGTGAGCTCGTTCGGTGTCTGGATGCATACACCGATATACCGGTTCGCTTAACACACAAATACCGGTATGAAGCCGGTATAGTTTCGCTGTGAAATTTAACTGAGTGATTTGCCGAAAATTCAGAAAGCACGTTTGGGCAAAATGGACGCTCCGATCGACGAGAACACCAAGCGCACGGTGCAGAAGATCCCTCTTCTGGCCACACGAGCGGGCCCTCGCGACGGGGAGGACTGGACCAAGCGCCTCAAGGAGGAGTACCTCGCGCTAATCCAGGTGGGGCTTCCTCCAACGTTCTTGTCGCTTTTAGCGGGGCCACTTAGCCAGGCGACTGCCTTTGCTCCCTTTGCTCGTGCTGCAAAAAACAGTATGTGAAGATGAACAAAGAGGCCGACAACGACTGGTTCACCATCGCGTCTAACAAGGCGGGCACCAGGTACGGACGACCGCATACAGGGTTATTCACGCGTAGATGCTCATGATTTCGCTGCTGCTTGCCGCCTCGATACAGGTGGACTGGCAAGTGCTGGTCCTTCCACAATGGCCTGCGCTACGAGTTCGACCTGGAGTTTGAGGTGCGTGACCGCTGGCCTTGTGGGTCCAACTGTGCCTGTCCTGCTGCGATGGGAAAGGCGGTTGTTTGACCGTCTCCTCCGTCTCCAGATCCCGGCCACATATCCTGTTGCGAACCCTGAACTTTGCATCCCTGAGCTGGAAGGAAAGACGTCCAAGATGTACCGAGGAGGCAAAATCTGCCTCACCATCCACTTCGCGCCGCTGTGGCAGAAGAACGTGCCGCGTTTCGGCGTCGCCCACGCTCTCGCCCTCGGCGTAAGGCCGCAACTTTTTCCGATCCGAGTTGGTCGACTTCCACTTGCGTTGCTGGCTTGATTTTATCTCATTTTGTATCGGTTTGCGCTGCTGTAGTTGGCTCCGTGGCTCGCTGCCGAGGTCCCGGATCTGGTGGAGCGTGGCGTCATCACCCCCGTGTAATTGGCTGCATGATCTCTGCGTCGTGCTTCTCCCCCACTGCCTGCTGTTATTCAGTCGGTTGCTTTTGCATAAACGGCTGAAGGAAATGAGGATTTGGCCCCATAGTCTTGAGCTTTCCGATTGCGAATGTGTCCAATACAGACATGCATAACAGGCGGAGATGCAGCTAGGACGAGTCCCGCAAGGCAAGTGGCGACTTGAAGTGCTTCTGTGGTGGATGGATGTTGCAATGGGCTTAAATATCTTCCTACGGATGTTTTTTCCTGACTCGTTCTCTCTCTCTCTCGCTACTGCATCCGTCAGACTCGTGGAGATGAACTTGCGGACACAAGGTACATTCAAGTCTTCTCGATGCTGACGGCCTTCTGCGACTGTTTCCCAGCTCCATGTCGAGCCTTTATACCGTGTGGGAGGCTGCTACGAGACTCAGGGAAGCAGCGACAGCAGGCGATGCGGTGACAGCAACGTCGGTGACGCGATGGGGAACATACATAGAGATGGCGCTGGCGACGACGTGACAATCGACGGGATGTTCGAGTGCGGACGGCGAGACTCGGAGAGTGAAGCGGTGGAGCCCATCTTGGTGTGTGCGCAGCAGTAGCCTGAGCGCTGGGCCCACTTGGGGCAGCCGACGTAGTCGCATCGCTTTCCGCCGCCATGGGAACGGCACAGCCGGTTCTGGTGCGCGTTCTTGGTGCAGCCAGTCACGTTGCACTGGCGGCCTCCGCCGTGGGATTTACAGAGGCCGCGAGTCTGCGCGAACTTGGAACAGCCGTCCTTCTTGCAGCGCGAGCCGCCTCCGTGTTCGGGACACTTGCCGCGACTGAGTGCCGACTTGTTGCACCCTGCGATGCTGCAGACTTTCCCGCTGTGGCGATTGCAGAAGCCGGCAGACCGACGCAGATTCGGGCAGTCCGGGTATGTGCAACGTTGCTGTTTCCTCTCGGCACTTGCCATCGTGGTGGCAGTCGACGGCTTCTTCTTTTTGAGTGGAGGCATCGTCAGCAGAGGCAGCGGCGCAGGCGGGAGACAGGACGTCAGGAACGACACGGTGGATCTGTCGGTTTTGACCGCTTGGGCGTCCGCTTCCAGTCCTGTTCCATCGTGGAAGAACGGCTGAGGCAGACGTGCGAACTCTTGCGTGAACAAGCGAGGCGGCGAGACGATGGCGTTGGCAGCAGACACTGGCGGCGGCGACTGGATCGGGAGCGAGAAGCTGGCACAGCTGCGACTGGAGAGCGGCTGCAGACGCGTGAAGTGCGGCGAGTTGTCGAAGGAGATCTGCGGAAACGACACATCGATGTGGTGGTTGCGCTTGGAAAGCCCGGACATGGAGCTGGAGCTGCTGCTGAAGCCACCGCCGAACATCTTGGCTGGAGTGGGAGGCAGTTGTCGTGGGGATGCGAACTCGCCCTCGAGCAGCAACTCGCGCAGGATATCGTTCTCCTCGGAGCCGGACGAGCACACCGTCGACGAGCGCCGGTCTGTTTCGATGTATCCATTGGCGAAGAACATCCTGTAGTGTTGTGACGGAGAGATGGACAGGCAGTTGTCTGGACGAGAGGCGTGGACGGAGCTGGATGCGCCAGGCAAGCACGGCAACAGACGTTTGGGTGGGATACAGCAAGCTGAAGAGGCGTGCGTGTGAGGACAAGCTTCACCCAAGTGATGGGAAGTCGAGAAGTGATGGCCAGCCAACAAACAGCGCGTGCGTTCGATGGGCAAAAGGGCGGAACGAACGTCGGGCCGCCACTCGACGGTCAAAGCAGCTGCGCTCTCCTCGTTAATGCGGGCAAAACGATCGATCCGCCCGTTTCCGAAACGACTACCTGTGCGTGGCGTGGCGTTGACTGAAGAGCTGCAACTTGGCTGGGGCCCGGACTCTTCCACGAAGACGGAAGGCTGGAAGGTGGAGTTGTTGACACTGATCAGCAACAACGTTCACCCCCGACACATAGAACCTGGAGGCGCAATCGTCGGCCATTGTGGCCGTTGAAGAACCCGCCGCTGGCTATTAATACCGCCGCCCGGACCAACTGCATCCGTTTCTATCAAAGCACTTTGAGCTTTAGGCAACCACCAATCAGCCGCAACGAATGAAGCAAGTGCAAGCAAGTCACGTACCGCCGGGCCGTTGGATGCTCGGTAGCCGTTTCTTGCACGAAGGCGGCAAGAAACGCAAAACCGATGGCGCTTGGGCGTTCCAATCCTTTTCACAGCAACGGAGTCGACATGACAATTTCCATGCCGCACCTCGCCGAAGGAAACGTGCCATTGACCAGAAAAAAGAAGCTTTCGCCAAAGCAGTTTCCAGCTGTAGCTAACGGATCTCGGAGACGCCTCCACAACGCTTGGCGGTATCCAAAACCCAAGAAGAACCGCTCAATTGACAACTTTTGGCCAACGAGTCATTCCTCGAATGAACGAGTAAAGTGACGAGACACATGATATATCAGTCGGTCAAATGGCCATCGCAGTTTGTACATGCACACGTTGAGGCCACCTATCGTCGCCACATTAGTGTCAAGCCTGCCCATCGACAGCAGAGGAGCCCTTCGCTGCTCGGATTAAACTCAGCTGCTCAAGCTTGATCGGGACCTTGCAGACAGGGCAAGACGTGAAGCCATCCTTCTCCATCTACAAAACAGAATAACCAAACATCCCCGCACACTTCCAGTTAATATGCAATCCCAAAACACAGCGCAAGACACGGCTCCTTACCTTCTTCCAGCACGTGTGGCAGCAAATGTGTCCGCATTGTGGCGAGGCGAAGGCTTTGCGCGTGATGTCGTAGCACACGAAGCACTGCGGGTCTTTCACAACGGCAGCAGTTGGGATGTGTCCACCGGAGTGGGTCTTTCGTTTTTTCTGCTGGAGGCGCTCGAAAAACGTCGATGTGCCTGTGCGAGTCGACCCCGTCACAGGAGGAACTTCTGAGCCAGCGGCTTCTGGCACGTGGAGTCCGTGGGCCTTGGCTGTCTCGATAAACCGGTGGCATATGTCTCCATTCAAAACCTTCGACATGAGACCCAGTAGCTCTTGACTTGCTGGATCGCGAAGCAACTCGCAGATCGCACTTAGCGCGGAGTCGACGTCTTCGCCCGAATGAATTTGCCGAATGAAGCCATACAGCTTCCGGACATCAGACGGTTCAAGCGCTTTTCTTGCAACCGTGGGAAATACCGTCGTCAAAACTTGTTCGTTGGTCAAATTCGCCTCGGAAATGGTGGCGCTCTCCTGACCAGCAGTAAATCGTCGCTTCGCGCTTTGCCAGGCATTCAGATCTTCACCATCAATAGGAATCGCGCTCTCAGAAGTTGAGCCGGCGTTGTACGCCTTCGGCATTGAGAACGGCCGCGAAATGGAAGACGTTGAGTCCACCATTGCAGATTTGGATGTTGACAGGAGAAGCGACCCAAGCGAGCGCTTTTGATACACCACTGCAGCTGCCTGGATTGGAGCCGGCGATGCCATGCTGGAATCCTTGGGCCCAGGTGCTGCATATGCCAAATACGCAGTGATTAGACGCTTATCTATAGCCACAAACAGCATAACATAACCCACGTACCTGACATCTCGGATGGGGCTGGCGCGTGTCGAAGGAGCTCTGGGTTCACGTACGATTGTCCGTCTCCAATCGCTGTTTTCGCACTGGAAGAATCCGATGCAGCAAGCTGTTGGCTCAGTGTTTTCGAGACCCTTTGGGAAGCTGCGCTCTCCGCCTTCGACAGCGACTTCTTGGATAACCCCATGCTTTTGGGCTGAGCTGCCATTTTCGCAGTCGTATCTGGAACAGCTCTTGCTTTGTTGGTCTTGAAGAAGCGCGTCAGGCCGATGTGTGCTTCGCCTATAACACATGTTCGCGCACTTTTAGTCTCAAGACGTGGATGCCATGCCACATGTAAAGCACTTGCGTACATACCGTAGCCTTTGCAAGTGCGACAGTAAGGTTGCAGCCATTTCGATAGGCACTTCTGCTGCTGCTGCAAAGCAAATCGTTCGTCCAACAGGATGATGGCTCCGTAGTCGTGGCGATGGCGGATGACGCGACCGATTGCTTGGTTCACCGCTCGCGATGCTTGCTGAATGTACCAATGATTGCCCGTCAATTTCTGTCCACACATAACAGCAAGAACGTGAGATTCTTCCTCCTAACATCCGAACGAACAGGCTGGAGCAACCCGTAAACACGTACAAGTTCGCCTGGAGCCAGGATCGCTTCATTCAGGATGCTCTTCTTCAGGATAATCTTCGGATCCTTTGTCGGCGGGAACGGCAAGCCCGTGATCACCACTGCTCGTCCTTTGTTATTCGAAAAGTCAATCCCTTCACTGACCTGTATCCAACCAAACAGCGCAACGAGAGCGTTATGTACACTTGCTCAGACTGGCAAAGATAAAGCAAATAAGAGCAGCCAAGTCTGGTTACAACCGTACCTTTCCTCGGCACACAGCGAAAAAGACTGCACCCTTGGGGTTGTCTGTGATGGCTTCATGGTATTCGTCAACGACCGCTTTGAAATCCACGCGACCTCGCGGCTCCACGAACGCTTGCTTCTGCTGGACGATCCGGTTCCAAATGGACGAACTGGACTCGCCAACTGCGGGACGTTGCCACCGCTCCACACTCTCCTCCAAAATGGAATAGGACGGGAAGAACACGAGCAGTCCATGGGGAACCAGGCGAGTGAAGTTCACGATTGTGTTGCCCAATTCCAGCAGATACGCGTCCGTCGACCGGAAGTTGTAGCTGGAATTCAGCCGCTTGCCGGTCACGCCAGTGCCCACAACCCCAACCCAGACTTGGTCCGAATCAACCACATGACTGTTCTCGAGCCGCACTGGGAAGTCAATTCCGAGCTCCTTGATTGTCGTATCCAATGGAGATAGTGTTCCACTAGCTCAAGTCATACATAAACAGTTAGAACATTCGGAACGTTTGGAACCATGATGATCACTGAAAACGCGGAGACTAACCTGGTCAAAATGACATTGTGGATATTGTTCGTGCAAATTTCACGGAATGCCACGCCAGGGTGAAAACACCAGTAGTTGAACACGCGGGTGGTGGCAGCCTTGTTCTTTCGAACAGCATTAAAAAGACGGGGAGCATTTGTCGGTCTGCAAAACACATTTTATAAGGTTAATCGTCAACCACCCGTTTCACATGACCGCTGGAAATCAAGCTTCGAAGTAACCCAACTGTTACCTTTCTCGGACTTCTTGAATGTGAACCCGGTAATTCTTCGAGGACTACAGCAAGATCCAACACGTTAGATATAATTCCAATCTCATAATGCACCTCGACTGCAAGGTTTACCTTGAGATGTTGCTCCTTATTCCGGAAAATCGTGCCTAAGAACGAGAGCATGGCATCCAGCTTCGACGAGGCTCGCTGGGAATCGTTTCCTGCGTTCGCCACGTCGATGATTTCCTCAATCATGTTGAGCACAAGCGGACAGGTCTCGAAGTTCACGTTAAACTGCTGAAAGAACTCGAAAATGTACTCCCCGGGCTGAGAATCAAGAGCAGAACAGCACAGCAGAAGCTGCAACATTAGCAAACAACAAACAGGGCAAAAACAACAACAAACCCGAGACAGCCCTCTCCTAACTACCTTCGTGAATCCGCCAGCCGATGACAACGGGAAAGTGTTCAATCCTTTCTCGATCTCCAGAAGCAGCGCTTTGAGCGTTTGGGCCGACTACAAACACCTAAGGGTTAGAGCGGTTCGGCTCAGCACACGAGAGACGAGCCCAGATACAAGCTACTATAGATATACCTCTGTCGTGAGATTGCTGTTCGGACTGAGCTCGATGCGGTTGTCTCTAAGCGCCTGAATGAAATGGTCGACTTCTGCGATACATCCAGCAAGGTCATTCGAAGAGAGCGCGTACGACGCGGCCTCACTCGCCACGGACTCCTACAGAGAATCATAATATCAATTCCCTTGTCAGACCACAAATTCATCGAATCCATCTGCTATTTCCCCTCAAAAACGCACCACATTGTGCGCCTCGTCGAAGATCAGGATGGAGTTTTCGATGGAAATGCCGATTGACCGACGCGCCATCGGATCGATCAGGTAGTTGTACGGCACAAAGATGATCTCCGCGTCAGGAAGGATATGTCGGGTCAGGAAGAACGGGCAAATCTATAGACAGTCCCAAGTTCGACACAAAACAGTCAGGTCTTCCAGACGTCGAGGCCTTCAACGCAATAGCGCTCTCTCTCTGCGTACCTTCTTTTCTTTCATGGTGGACACTAATTCCTCAATATCCATGATAGGCTGAGCCGCCTTCTTGGACTGACGAGCCAATGAGTCGAACCCGAGCTTGTACATGCATCTAGCACCGTACAAATTGATCACAATGAGCACAATATACCCCAAAACAAGAGCATTTTTATAGCAGGGCATGGCTTGAAAGCTCGACCACCACCAGACAGTCGAACTGCTTACTTCTTGTTCTTGACGGTCAAGCGACACGTGAGGTTCTGTTGCGTCCCCTTGAGCTGCGACACCTTGTCGTGCACGCACAAGTGCTCGCGCGAGCCCAGCACGGCGACACTGGGGCGGTACGATGTGTTCTTGAGCTCCTGCACCACCTGCTTCAGCTGCGAGTGCGTGCGCGAAGAATAAATAATGCGTGGGACCTGCGGGCTTTCGCTTTCCTCCTTCACGTTGTCGTAGCCTTCGTATGCAAGCGTTGCCGACCGCTTCGCAGCAGTAGAACCGTTGATACCATTGACACGTTTGGAGCGCTGCAGCATCTTCGTGAACTGCCGTCTCCAAGCCAATGTGGCACACAGCAGACACAGAGTCTACATGCAGCAGCATATACAAATTATCAGCTAAAATGTTTTCTCTGCTGCCAATTCTGGAGCAATACACCCGTTAAGGCCGGACTTTGGAGCTGAGTAGCTGCTCAATGGAACGAACCTTTCCGGTGCCCGTGGGGCTCTCCAGGATGGCGTTCTGCTTGGATGTGAGCGACAGAATGACCTTCTCCATGTAGATGAGCTGCGAGTCGTACGGCTGGAACGGGAACTCCACGGGGATCCCACAGATCTCGAGCGTCACCATCGCACGTGCTGCACCTGCCGTTGTATTATTTCTTGGTCGCTTGCACTTTGCCTTTTCGCGGGTTTGGTTCAGTTGCGGACAAACACACTAAACTAGACATTGATCCTAGATGAAGTTTGTCTACGGTTAACGACATAAAACAAGGACACATGTCCGATTCTCGCTTGTCAGTCTTCATTTTCAAGCATGGGGTCGAAGAAGCTGGTCATCGCGTTGTACCGGTCGCTGCTACGGAACGCCAAGGTGCTGGACTCCCATGCAGAGTACAAGGTACGGACGTTTGGTGGCTTTCCGCATTGATTTGGCTGCTTGAAGCCTCAGTTTGAGTCTCAAACACTCGCATCGTTGCTGTGGTCTCGCAGGCGTTGCTCCCTCGAGAGGTGGAGTGGCGTGGCGGGGCCAAGTGGTGCGACTTCTTCTCCACCAACGCATCTTGTGTAGACACGACTCGCTTCGAATTCCGAGAGCCGAAGGCGGAGAACGAGCTGGACGAGGCGCTGGACGAGGCGCTGGAGATCAACAAGACCGTCTCGGAGCGCGTGCATTTATTGTATCGCGACGAGCAGGACCAGCAGCTACTGGAGTTTACCGAAGTGCCACACACCATCAGCTTTGCAGAGAAATACGAGGCGGATAAGAGCAAGCAATCCACTGAAGCTGCTGAGGCACTGAATGGCGCCTTGGAGCTCATCCAGAGTGCAGCGGAGCTGCTTACAAGCGAAGACCTGGAGGCATCCGACAAGGCGCGATTGGCCAAGGCGTACTACACCGAGTCCATCAAGGTGTTTGAGACGGCAGACGCCCACGCATTCCTTGGATGGCACTGCTATCTGGACGGCGAAATAGAGGAGGCGGTGAGTGAGTGCGAGCGCGCCATCGAGCTCGACCCGACGTTCGGGAACGCGTATAACGACCTCGGACTCATCCGCGTGAAGCAAGGGAAGAAGGACGAGGCCTTGACGCTATTCGAGAGAGCGAAGACTGCGCCTCGCAATGACGTGCGGGCCTATGCGTGTCAGAACCTCGCCGCTCTGCATTTGGAGCACAACCGCGTGAAGCCAGCGCTGCACGAGTATATCGAGGCTCTGCATTGGATGCGTCCGGAGGAAGCCAACCGCAGCATGATCCGAAACACGGTCAGTGACATGGGGAACGTCTTGGTCACTGTAGCCGCTCTCCAGAAGTCAGCTAAATGAACATAATGAGAGTCTGTGCTGCCAACGAAATGGGTCGAAAGGCAAGGAGCAGGGACAATCAGGTGCACCAAAAGTGAACGAAAATGTGTTTATGGATGCGGCGAAACGACCGTCGATCTCTCCCGCGAGAATGGTGCGAATAGCAATTTCTGGCTGAGACTCAGGGAGCTTTACTGGGATTGTTCCCTTCGTTGGGTTTTCCGTCGCCACTGTCGTCCTGTGCGCACTGTAGCAGCTTGCAGCAGCTCCGCCGTCTTCCAGAACCCGGCGCGATCTCCTTCCTCGAAAGCAACTAGTACTTCAAACCCTCCGTTGCTGTTGGTCATCGTGGAGATGTCTACTCGACCAGCAAACAACGCGGACCTTGATTTGATACCGGTGGTGTCGGAGGGTTGACTGCGACGTTGGATCCGGTACATCAACCAGTCCTGCTCGTCCTCTTCGGCCTTTGGTTGGTCTGCAGTATCCTCCGACAAATCAAGATCAGCGGCCGATTCCACAAACTCGCGCACCCTCCGGGCAACTTCCGTTATCGTGGCACAGCCAACTGGATCTACACGTACGTAGTCAATTAGTCACTTGGAACGCAACAAATGCGATCGAAAAAACATAAAGGTAGGGTCACTCGCACCCTCTGCACTATGAGCTGGAACGCTGAAGCTCAGTTCTTGTCTACGATGCGCCTCTTTCCGTTTTCCCAGCACCTTTGCCTGGCAACGAAGAGAAGCAAATATCCAGGTCAATTGAGCGCCCCCAATACTTAATTTGTAGCCAGCATGATCTTCTGTCTGAAAGCGAGAGGAACGAACCGAGGAATCCGGCGCCAGCTCCGAGGCAAAAGTCCAGCCAATTCCCCACCGCTTGGTCCGTCCCTGGAAAAACTCCGTTGTCCGAGTTGTGGGCACCTGCTTCTCGCGCAGTATTGCCAGAAGCTTGCGCAGACTGGCCTTCCGCCCGACCATGGACGTGAACCAGAGCACGCGGTCTCTAAGCTCCACGCTCTCCGTGATCATGCTGCCGATAAACGCGACCTCACCGCCTGGGAACACCATCTCATTGGCGCTGCCCATGCAGGCCGTGTCCGGATTCGTGTCCGCCTCCCTCATGTCGTCGAAGAACGGCGGATTACACATCACAAAGTGGAATTTGCGGTCGGATGGTTCGTCTTGAAGCGGCTCCAGTAGCAGCTTGTTCGTCTGCATTTGCTTCACAGTAATCAACTTCTCCAGTTGATTCCTTGCCACATTCTCGCTTGCACAAGCGAAGGATTCGCTGTCGACCTCGGTCGCGATGAACTGCCACTTGTTCATTGCGGCGCCGAGCAACGCGTAGATGCAGTTGGCTCCAGTCCCCACATCGATCCCTGAAATCTCTGCCTCTCCGTCATGGTTGGTCTTTGCTGCTATACCAGACTGGCTTTGCATGAAGCGGTCAACGTCTGAATGCCTTAGCAGATCTTCGATCCAATGGAGGTAGTTCAACCGATTCGGCAGCTATAGGAGTCGCAAACGGCACCAAACGGCAGATTAACGCTACGGATTAGAGTAAAAACACTGAAACCTGCATCCAGTTAGCCAGATGCACATACCGGCGGACACAAGCGGTTGATGGGGATCTCCCACTGCAGCCCAAAGTCGTGCAGCAGCAGCGTCTTCGTCAACTCCCTGCCAACCACAATTGCGCCACACAAAATGAGTATTATCGGCCTCTACGCTCCATTTCTCGGAGCTCCGAGCGTACCTCACAGCACACGGATCATCCCACGCCAACGAAGCGCGGTGACTTTCCTCGTCCACATTGCGCAGACTGCGTCAAGGCACCAGCAACATCAGCAAGGCGCACAAGTGTCACGATCCAACTCAAAACGTCCACATTCCCTCCAAAAAGCTTCCGTACTATTGCTTAAACGCCGGGTACTGCTCGCCCAGCAGGTAGAAATCTGGCGGGCTGGCCTTATAGCGGTTGCGCTCATGCAGCGAAGCGCCGAGATGCGGCGTCGGCCGCCGCCTTTCGCCGCGCATGACTGCTACTGCCGCTTCGCACGGATGCTCGAGGCGTATCAGTGGCCGAGCGACGAGACGTACCGTGGTTTCTCTTAAAGCGCATACCGATATTACCGGTATTCCGGTTCGACGCAAGTACCATACCGTCCGCCATATTTGATGACAGCGTCGCTGACGTCGCCGCGTCGAGTGCCTCTGTCACGTACTTGATGGCTACACTCGCGGCACTCAGATCATCCCGCATGGAGGCCATGGCGGCCTCGCGGAGGATGGTGCTCACGTCCCCAGCAGATAATCCACCAGTACGCTGAGCCATGTACCTAGCCAGAGCTTCACGCGAGTCGAGCGCCATGTCTGCACTGTAGTCCACGGGGATTTTAGATAGCGCATCGTGGATGATCGCACGTCGCGCGTCTTCGTCCGGGAATTCCACGTTGATGTGCACGTCGAAGCGGCTAAAAACACAAAGAAAGCGCACAGTTTGATGCATTAGGCCTCATTGGATGAGGAAAGGCGAAGCGAGGCTTGACATTACGTACCCGGGTCGAAGGATCGCTGGATCCAGGAGCTCTTTGTTGGCGGTGGACGCCAGGATGACAACGTGCTGCTTGAGGAACGCGATCCGTGCCTCGTCACTCGCTAAGCTTCGCTCCAGTTTGGTTCGACTTGTATTGAAGCCGTCCATCTCGACCAACAGCATGCTCAGCATGCGATCAAACGTTTGCTCGGTGCTCGTGTCGAAGCCGCGCAGTGGCGCAATCCCCTCGATCTGGTCAAAGTACAGCACACAAGGCGCGGCATTTCTCGCGGTGGCAAACAGCACACGAAGCGCCTTTTCCGTGTCACCGACGATCTTCGTGAGCAAGTCGCTGCATTGGACCGACACGAAAGACGCGAGTCCGTGGCGTCGGACCACGTCGGCAATGGCGTGCGCTAGATGCGTCTTCCCCGACCCTGGCGGACCCGTCAGTAGCACGCCCTTTGGAGGAGTTGTGCCGAAGGCCAAGAACCGACTGCAGTCTTGAAGCGGCTCAATCAACGAGACCTGGAGTGATTGAATGGCGTCCTTCATGCCATACACACCAGCAAAAAGTCCACTTGATCCATCAACAACACCTCTTTGGATGGAAGTCGACTCCGGTTGCTGCTGCTTCTGGGATACGTGATGCGTCTGGAGAACCGACGGGTACGTCACGGCGAGGGCCTTTTCGAAGTGGTGCGGACGAATCACACTATCGCCCTTCTTATTCGCGGCCGCTTCATTCAAGAAGCACTGAAGTGCCTTCTGACACAGACTGAGGAGATCCGCCCCAACAAATCCGCCTGTCGTCTCACTCAGCTGATTCAGGAACGCGTCGTTGAGCTCGTTTGCTTGCCAAGTCCTGGTCATGACTCGAAGGATTTCGAGCCGTTCACGTTGCGTCGGCGGCTCAATATTGACGACCTGATCCAGCCTTCCATTGGAAAGAACAGCGGCGTCCATGTCTCCCAGGCGAGTGGTTGTGCCCAGAACGAACACTCGGTGGGAAGACGCCTTGATCTTCTCCAAAGACGCCAACAACGCTCCCAGAACGCCAATTTCCAGCGCACTTTGCGAATCAGCCAGTCCACGTCGAGCGCCTGCGATGGCCTCAATCCCATCAATCAGCAGGATGCTTGGGGATTGCAGCATCGCTCGCTCGAAGATTTTGACCAACTGCGCCTCGGATTGACCCACATACGTCTGGAAGATATCTGCTGCGTTCAAGAAGATCGTCTGCACACCCAAACTCTTGCATATCGCTTTTGCCAGAACAGTCTTGCCGACGCCAGGTAATCCGTTCACCATCGCGCCCACACTCGGTTCCGCTGTCACGTCCAAGCCCTCCCGCTCACGGTCAAGAAGATGCAAAATGGCCTGCAGTAGCTTCTGGGCATGCTTGTCGACACCTCCAAGTTCGAGGGCGATCTGTTCCAGGTACACGTCGATCGGCTGGAAGTTGCCACTCACCTCCACAGCCGCTTGAGGCTGGTCATCGTCCTTGAAATGCAACACAAGCTGTGCCGCATCGTCGATCGTGCCGAGGTGTTGGCAGCAGCCAGTGCCCATCGTTTTCCACTCAATCTCCGAGAACTTGACACTGTCTCGCCTGTTAAGCCAACTGACGGAAGATCGCAGATCGTTCCACACTATTGAGCCGATCAGCAACTTCGCAGCAATACGTTGCAAGCCACGAACCACTGCATGAGGCGGCCGCATCCGATGGAGAAAGTGAAGATGAGCTCTCGCCACAATGCCGCTCTTGCATATACAGGGTACGCTTCCGCCTGTAGAGTCATCACCGAAGTCTGGATTCACTCGCAGCGTCACATCTTGCTCTACAGGGTCGCAGGCGAGCTCCAGAGCCTCCTGCAAGCCAAAGGACACGGTCGAATGAGAACCGTCGGCTGCTCGTAGCGCTGCAAAGCACGCGACCGCCGAGTCTGTACGGGAAACTTGGACGTATCTGTGCCGCGACTGGACTGCCGACGTATAGAGGAGGCACCTCCCGTCACGCAGACTGAAAGGCGCCCCGAGAGCCACGGCGGCGGCGCCGCCAACGACCTCACTAATGGTCACGTCAGTGACCAGCATCCTTCGATGGCGACCAGTGTTACCTCCGCAGACACACTTTCCATTTTAACCAATCGTTGTGCGTCAGATATTCCTGGTTGTGTTTGATTGGCTTACTTGATCGATTTAATCCCAGATCCTATTTTCCTGTCGAGCTTGATACATTCGAAGCCGCCAGTGCCAGCGAACACCTGAATACAAGGACGATCGACTTGACGAACCTCACCGAAAGTGACGAGACGTTGAAGATGACGAGATAATTGAAATACAGAACACTCGGAAGATCCGGCGGGAGGTCGCGCCAACGAGAGGCTGTGAGCGGCCGGAGAGCGTGATGGCAAAGGAAGAAAAGCAAGGAAACCCCACCAGGAGAACGACGAGGACTCAGTTCGGGTTATCGTGAGCCTTGCCAAGAAGAGATCCCGGGCGTGAAGCGTGAACGAGTTCTCTTGGCCACGGAGGCTGCGGAATATTGCCGAGGTGGCTACTCTGTTAACCGGGAGAGACGCCCTGAAGCAGGACAGGCGTGTCCTCAACGGGGAGTAGTTATCGAGGGTTGGTCTGGCATTGAACAGTGCAGAGGCGAGCTGGAACCGCTGAAAGCTGGGAAAGCGACACTATCCTGGAAGGAAAGAAGCACGAAGATATCGCGGTAGGAGCAGAGGCACTTGCGTGGGGTTCGCGGGCCGAGCGATTGTGTGGATCAGGGATTATCCGAGCGTGAGTGCCTTGCATTTGCCCGTGAGCCTTTATTCGCGAGACGTGTGAACGCACAGGAAGCCTACCTGGTGGCCATACAAAGCTGGCTTTCTTGATCGGGTTCAGTTTCTGTTGAACCTGTTTGAGCAGACTGGCTTTGGCAAGCCCTTAGTCCGGAAGAGCCGAGCGTTGAACCCAAGAACGATCAAAGTTCGAGAGGCACAAGAAGGTGTCAAGAACACGCAAGTGAGTTGGAGAAGATGAGTGAACGACCAGCGACATTGGCGCGAGCGACGCGAATACAAGCGCGACTAGCCACGACGTCGGCTGCAGCATTTATTGTCTCCCCAGAAACACGAGGAACGCGGCAGAAAAGGCCGGTGCGACGTGTGCTGCAGGTTCCGCAGGGCGAAGACGGCGAGGTGGCGTTGACGACGGCTAGCATTCGTGTGCCGATGAGTGGAGCAGCGGTTTCAGGACCTGAAGGAGGTCACGTCGACGATAGCGACACCGAGGACGAGAATCAGGGGAATGGTGAAGAAGTGGTGCTGACAATGAAGCTCGAGAACGAGGACACCAACTGTTTCAACGGAATCAGTAGCAGTGTTCACCCTCATGATTCGATGGAGGCGATGCGGATGACCATTCGAGATAGTGATGAGTACGGTGAGGCCCCACGCACCAGCTGGAAACAGACTGGAGTACAGCAAGCTATGAACCCTGCTGTCATGAGAGCGCTCGATGGGGGTCAACGCTTGGCAGCGACAAACCTGACGCGGCCAGGACGGCAGGTGGCGGCTACGTACCCGACGACAACCGGAAGCAACAGTAATCCACCCAAGTGCGATGCCGCCGGGCGGCTGGTGGCCGGAGCCGAGGCTAGGATGGACCCGGCGGTCGCTCTGCCAGCGTTGCCTCCCGGTTACGTGTGGTGTGCACTGCGAATTGCACCTGGAGGAGTCGTGATAGACGGAATGGCAGTCATGCCGACATTAAAGCCAGAGCCACAACAAATCACGACACAAACGACGCAGCAAGCGTATCAGCAAATGTTCCCCCCGCTATCTCCGGTGTCGTACGCACAACAGATCGCGGCACAAACGGCGCTACAAGCGTATCAACAAGTGCTGCCCCCGCAACCCTCTGTGCGCTATGCACAACAATTGGTGCCCCAACAGCAGTAACAACAACCGCTTCAGCAGGCAAGAACACGCAGGAGCAGGAGCAGAACTTTTCAAATGTTTGGTGGAAGAGGTGACCAGCAACCCTGGATTGATCAAGGTAGCGGTCCCACACAGTTCGGTGCTGAGCCAGCGACGCTGGGTCCACTAAATACGATGGAGGAGCGCCTCGCGAACCAGCAACGATATGAAAAGCAGCGACTTCAGCGGCGTGGTCAGAAGAACGCCAAAGTGGTGACGTGCTACTATTGCCGACACCAAGGGCACATGGCCTACGATTGCAAACTCAAGAGGCAGGACAAGGCCGCTGAAGGAGGTGGTCAGACGACCATGGAGAACGCGCCGCCAGGAAATTGGCAACAGACGTAGAGATTCTATCCCTACGTGCTGCAAAGGACGAGAGAGTTTGGCGGATGTTGTGGTATTTTCAGAACGCCAGAAGCACGGACACGATCGACAGCAGCAGCTGGATGGAGAGGCGATTGGGGAGGCGTGAAGGCTGGAAAGGACGCGGACGACGAAGATGACAGTGTTGGCAGTGAAAAAAAACCATACATGTGAGTGCACTACGAACGGAGAGATCGAGTGAGGTGGTGGTGGCTAGTGCTGGCGTTCGTGGCGGCAGCTAGAAGACGGAAGTAGAAGACACGACATCGACGACATGTCCAGGAATGCCTCCAAGGTCGGTGGCGATGACGGCACGTCCAGGATCAGGAGTGCAGTCAGTGGATCCGGCGACGACAGCTCCACCATCGACAGTGCCATAGAAGAAGAAGACTGGAATGGCAGCCGTCCAGGCTTTGAAGTACTAAGAATGACTGTGGCACGTGGAGACACTGCGATCCAGTCGTGAAGTTGGTGATGGGTGAAATAATAAGATGAACGAGAGTGCGAGCGCGCTACATACGGCGGGGACAAGAAGCATGCCGTTTTGTGCTGTCGCGTGTGATTCCGTAGCGCGTTGATGCTGCCGTTCATCGCGCCAACAACCCATGAAAACGATGGGGAAGTTGTTTTAGTTGTTTTCGAGCAATGTGTGCGTCTCATCAAAGATCAACACGAGGAAGCGACATGCCGACGTGTCGTTGGTGAAGCAGCTACTTCGACGTAAGGCTGGCGAGCTGCAGAGCCTCCTGGAGACGGCCGAGTAAGAACCATCGACTGGTGGTAGCGCTGCGTGAAACCCGCACGTATTGGTCGCGACTGGACAGTCGGGCTATAGAGGAGGTACCGTCCGTCGCGCATGGCATGGGCCGCGGCGGCGGCACCGCCGATGGCAGCGTTGACGGTCATGCCAATGAGTCATAGACAATGACTGGCATCTTTCAATGGCGACCAACGTTGACGCATTATATTTCAACCAATCGTCATGCGTTTACTATTGGTGATTGCAGGATTTAATCCGGATTCGCCCTGTAAACCTGTCATATCGGATATTTTGAAGCACCTTTGTGTCCCAATGTATCACTCTCTGGAGATCCATGCGCGCACCAGTTTCACCACAATCCAGATGTGAAAGCTGAGTCTCCTTCGTTCTCTTATATGAAATAGTCTCACCAAATATAAAATAACGGAGGCTTCTTTAAGCTTCACTGTGAACGATAACCAGCTCCAAGGTCATTCGGAGAAAAGCTGGGGACTTGTCAGCTCGCGCCTTCGCCATGGACGTCTGGTTCGCGACGACGCAGTATGCTAAGTACGGGGACCGGCCCCCGTACGAGCAGGTGGCGCACGCGGCCATCTCAGAGCGCGGCCGCCCGTACGCCATGCAAGTTCCCGCGTTGTATCTGCCTTGGGACTCGAAGCGCGGCGTCATCGCGCTCCGACGGCGCGACCGCCAGCTCGCCATCTGTCGCTGCGGCGTGGTGCTCGCGGGCATCTACTTCCGCGTGGACGCGGCCACGGAGCTGCAGATCCCCGTGGCGTTGAAGATCATGGACCGCGCGCAGGTGTTGCTGCAGCGCGATGACGTGGAGAACGAGATCCGGGTGATGGCGCAGCTGCAGATGGGCGGCGTGGACGCGCCGCTCAGCAACGAGTACATGATCCGCTGGGAGTACGCGGGCGACACGCACAACGAGTATTTAGCCACGGAGTTCGTGGCCAACGGCAGTCTGCAGGCTTATGCGCATCGCGAGATCCGCCAATTGATGATGAAGCATCTGCAGGAGTTCGTGACCGAGCACGGCGAAGGGCCTTCCAAGCTCGAATGTATTTCCTACGTGTACCGCGGCTCAGGCCACGAGTGGATGCGCGAGAGCATTGAGATCTTCAAGGGGATTGTGCGTGCGCTCACGTATCTGCACGCGCAGAATGTGGCGCATCTGGATCTGGATGTGTACAACGTGGCTATTGACAGTCGCACGTCGCCTCGTATCATCGACTTGGGAAGCAGCCAGATCATGGACAACCGCGGCGTGGTGTGTGCTGGATCCGTGGGCGTCAAGTGCAAGCCCATTTTCGTAGCGCCTGAGGTGCGCTCGCACCAGAAGATCCCGCCGCCTCGACCAGGTTTCAACGGGGCAGCAGCGGACATGTGGGCGGCCGGCGTCATTGTAAGCGACGCTGCTTATCTTTCTGATTGGCAAGACTTGAGGTATTGCAAGGGTCTAACAAGTGGATTTGTGTGTTTATGTGATGGTGTTTAGCTGGTGCAGTGCGTCGTATGGGGTTTTCGGGGCGGCCCGTCGTACCTGCAGAGTACAACGGACTGGAGGCGAGAGGTGTTTAACCATATCGACGCGACGTGCAGCTCCCGGACGTGTCATTTGTGTGTGAATTTCATCGCCATCCCACCATTGATCGGCGCCATCATCAAGCAGTTGCTGCATGTAGATCCACTGCAGCGCCCATCTGCGTACGAGGTCGCCATGGCACTGCAGGAAAACCGCCAAGTGGAGCTTTTTCCGCTGCATCCGATGCGATCGCGGCGGTAACAGCGATAATTCCAGGATAAATCGAAAACCCGGGGTGGTTTGCCAAGCTCAAGAAGCAAGGTGCGGCTTAGAAATGCGAACAAATCCACGGAAATGCAGCATCGTGGTGCCATCGGAATATTAACACAAGCTGGGTCGTGACTGTAGCAACAGAGCACCGTGATCTAGTGTTGATGTGTTGCCTCGATGTGATGCGCTATTCTCGAGTGGAGACCGGTGGCGTTGACGACCGTGAAAGCGAAGGTGATGCCGTCGATGCCAAGGACGTCGCGTATTGTCGCAAAACGTGCTGCTCTTGGAGGATGGACATGGCAAGCGTGAAATCCTCCTGGGAGGTGAATTACCATAAGATACGACACGCGAGTGATTAAGAAACAAGGAAGAAATACAACTGAACAAGGCCAAACTTCCAGTTCAAGGCAATGTCTGAATGCGGGATTGCCGGCAAACACACAGGCATCGTACCGAGTAAAGCGAGAACACCCCCAGCTTGTTTTCTTCGCCGCACGAATGGTACACTTTCAGAAGAGTTCGTGTATCAAGCGCTGGGAATTTGGACCGCACCAGCGCCACAAAGGCTGGACCAGACATGAGAGGGCAGGCAAGTCAGATGAAATCGCTCTCATGTTCCCTAAGACCTCGAGAACACGTACCGTCGATATGAGCAACTCCAGTGCCATTGGGGGCTATCTGCTGGAAAACGAGCGCCCATTCTTCCCGCACTCTGCAGTTGATACAATGGTCAGCATCTGATGGGGGAAGTACAGAGTGATCCCTGACAGAAAGCTGACTATTCTACCTTTGCTGGTACTGCACCCAGACCTTCATCACCATATCCAGCAGATCGTCAATGCAAAGCACTGGCAAGAGCGCAAGCGTTGGCTGGCTAGAAGACGTGGAACTATCAGGTCGCGCCGCCGTGGGGGCACTCTGCAGATTAAGCACTCGTTGGCGCTGTTCCTTGCTGTCAAACAGTCGACTGACTAGCGGATCGTCGACGAGCGTCTTCAGTGCGCTTTGCGAGACAAGAAACAACTCTTCTTCGAGGCGGAGCATCAGTTGGCCGGTCGGGATGATATGTTGCAGCACTAGCAGGTAGAAATCCAGTGCGGCAGGCGGCAGTGGCCGATCACTCGGCATGGCATTCAAGAAACGTCGAAACCACTTGACTCGCGTGGCCTCCGGTGCGTCTCCGACTTGCTTGGCGCCAATCAGCAGGTTCGTCAGCTTCTTTCGTGCAAGATGCTTGTACCCGAGCTCCAGTATATAGAGGTCCTGCATGATGGATATACAAATACACAATTGGACAAGGAAACGGTGAGCATGAAGCTCAACGAGGGAGCAATTCCTGCGGACTCACTCACCTGCATGAAATTTGCCAGGGATTGACGCTTGCGGTTCACCGTGTCGTCTTGCTTATCCGCTGCTATCTTGGCCACATACATGCGCGCGATCTCGCTCTTGATATCGACTGGAGTTGGTATCGACTCCGATGCTCCTGCTCTCACTGATGCTGGAACCTGAGCTACTGCTGCTGAAGGCAACGGCGTCGCAGCGAGTGTGATTTCCTTGCCTGATGTGGTTTTGAGGGGCGCCTGGAGTTCTTCGCCCTGCTGTCGCATCTTCTCCCGAAGGCGCAGCTTCCCGGATGCCCGAGTGAGACTGGTGCACGTCTGAGTGCTGCTCTGCATCAACTTCTTTGTTTGCAGCTTGAACAGCGTGGGTTCAAAGTCCGGGGCCGAGAAAGCGGGCAAAATCTTGCGGTGATACACGAGGAGCGTCGTCAAGAGCGCCGGATTCGCTTCGAGCGGCTCCTGTTCGAGGCGAAACGAAGGCAATTAGCAAGCGATGGACGAACGAAGTGCCGAGGTGATGGCCCGATAGAGCAGCATGCTTACAAGGAGCAGATCCGGATGTTCCGTGAACAAACGGGACACCAACGCAGGCTTGCGATGAGCAACGTTCACGAAAAACTCCGGGTGCTTCTCGAGCACGTCGCCCAGACATTGCGGGGCAGAGGCAAACACCGTAGATAGAACGGCGACATCCTCTCGGACGATTTGGGACAGAAGCTGAGGTGTGGTCCTGATCACATAGCTCAGTACTTCTGGCGTGGAGGCCAGCACTTTCGTGAGTGTTGGGCGACATGCCTGAAGCAAATCTGCACACGAAAGCCAGCGTTAGCAACTCGCCAGGACCAACAAGGACGACCAGCAGGAACCCCTCGATATAAACACACTAGTACCGGATAGGATGTATGGCTTGGCCTTGAACATGACTGCGATGGCTGGAGCACGGTTCAGCAGGAGATCTGCCAGCCCACGAGGGTGGTTGAGCAAGAATTCTTCCACGACCGCCTAGAAAATCGCCAGCGAAGTCAGAGCGGAGTGATCAGCAAAGTGAAATGGGGATCAACGTACTGTGTTCCCTCGAAACGTGTGATTCAACAGCGATAGCAGCACGTCGCTTCGCTGGATGAGAACTTGAGAAATGCGATAGACGTTCTGCTCCAGCACCCGAGCCACGAGATGTTGGGAGCTCTGTGCCAAAGGCCACAAATCACAGCAGCAAGCGTCACTGACTGGGAGCACGGGATCATCAAAGGAAGGTCAACCTCCCGCATTGCTCACTTACTTGGAAGATGTGCGCTGTCAAGTATGGAGAACGCCATAAAATGGCCGCGAACTCGGCTGGATGGCGGTCAACCAACCGCTGGAAGAGCGGCGGTCCGCAGTTGTCGTCCACAAGAGTGAGCGCTGTTGGCATTTCGAGAAGAACGTTGTCCAGCATCTCCAAATTATCATGTAAAAACTTCCGCAACTCTTTTGCCTGTGTCTTTGAGATCTCGGCCAACAACCTCGGGGTCTCTGTGGCTCCATACTTTCGGATGAACAGCGAACTGAATGCGTCTTTCCGCTCGGCACTTCCGGATCCGAGGAAATACTGGAGAATCTCATCACAAGCCAAACTCGATAGGAGGTCCAAGTTGCCACGTAAGAAGGAGACGAAGAGCGCCTCCTTTTCTTGACGTTGGTCGTCTCCAAATTGATTTAACAGACTCTCGATCCGCTGTCGCAACGAAGCGCTTGTTTCCTGCCAGTCCGACTGTTCCGAGACGATCGAAGCCATGTGCTTGCTCTGCTGTGCTTGCTCTTCCTGCATGACAGCTCGTAGTGCCTTGCATTCTTCAAAGTACAGGCGTTTCCGCGTGCTGGGCAGATCGCTGTCGTCTTGAGTGGGGTCTCCAGGTGATGGCGAAATAGCTGTAGCATTAGCCAAGAAGAGGCCAGACTCGACCACAGCAATCACAACGTCCAACACACGTCGATACTCTGGCAATCGCTCCGGGAGTTTCTTGAGGCAATTCATCGCGATCCTCACTGACTGCACATCAGGATCAGATCTTGCCACGAGCTTTCGACGCAGAAGATCTATACCACCAAAGCATCAATACACCAAAGACGTCAGCACTATTGACAAGAAGAGCTCTCACCAACGCAGAAAATCACGTACAAGACCGCTCGAGATGGTTATTGATGGATTCCCAAAGCCTGGAGATCTCGTCGGGCGTCGCGTGGTCTCCACAAGCCCAGTCCTCAACCACGTCGCACAGGAGCTGATCTTGTGGCGGCGAGTAGCTACCGGTATCGACAGCAAAGAAGTGCCTCAATAGGAACGTCGTCTTGCGCTTGGCTTCCTCGTGGATACTGCCGTCATCGAAAGCCCCACCGCGTGAGAGGATGCGCTGCATTTTGAGCCGATTCAATGCCAACTGATTGTTGCCACGCATCTTCTGGAGCTCGTCAACGTCCAGATGATGCGTGTGAGCCAAGAGGCACGCTTGGATCTCCACGTGTTCTCTGGCGTACGGATCGATTGGAAGGAGACACTGGGGGTTGGCGGCATCCAAGTGCCACCTTCGAGCAAGATATGAGCTCTCTCGTTCCTCACGTTCATCTTGACCGATTCCTGGTGAGCTTGCGGGTCGCAACTGATGTGTTTCTCTAGGCTTGGAAGGCATCTCACCCACCAGTAAAGAACGGGTTCTGCTCGCCCCGGCACTTTTGCAGCGCACTGAAGAAGCACCAGCAGCAAACGTGGGTCGAGAACTCGTTTTACTGGTGCTCAATGGACTCGCAGGCCTCTTTTGCCTCGGAGAAAGCGTCGAAGAGCTCGTCTGGTCGCTCACCTTCCGACTTAGCTGCGGTCGGACAGGCCGTGCCGTAGCGAGCTGTTGTTGCTGCCGAAAATGCTTGTCCCAAAGTGGAGACTTGCCCTTCAACACGCGAGGGTTGTCATTCGGTAGCAGCAACTTGACTAAGTCGTGGTCTCGGTCTTCCGGTTCGCGGCGAGTGGCATGGGCTTGATCGCCCATCACACGAGAAGGCAACGACGCCAACACCAACGGACCCAAATTGTAAAGTGGCACGAGCATCGCGTTTCAAACGCCTCCCTCCTCTCACGGTTTTCGTTAACCCCAGGTGCTGACAGCGACAGCTTTAACCAAATGGCCATATAAATAGTCAGCCACTCATGCCGAATAAACTTAGACCTGTGAAACGTTGCACGTCGAAGCCAGACTGGTCGGCAGGTTAACTCTCATGTTTATTAGCAAAGTTCGCGCCAATCGACCCGCCTGGGTGACTTCCCCGCAAGCGGGAGGCCCCATCCTCGATGCTGCTCACCAAATGTTGCACAATTGCGTTACAGACAGCCTCCTATCGCATTAGCAGGAGCCACAGCAAAGCAAGCAAGCACACAGGTGCGTCAGTCACATCGAGCCTAAGGTGAAACGCGCTGACGGTTCATTCGCTACCTGCACGATGATACTTCGAGATGGAACAGGACAGCCAGCTTCATCTTCTGCGGCAGCAACAAGGGTCTATCAACATCATAAAACGACACGTGAGTACAAGCAACCCCCTCTCGTATCCAGGTCACTGGCCACCACTACAAACATACTACAAGTTCGCACCAAGTTGGATTGCTGGCTGAGTGGGGACTCGCTGTCTCCGACGATGGCCAAGACGCAGCAGCCAGCGCTCTGGAACAGTTTAGGCAGCGCTAACAACTCGGCAGTCCGGCCGCTATGGGACACGATGATCACCTGTTCTCACAGTAAGATCGCAGCAAAAGGCGGAAGCATGATCATCTTCGTGCACGTACCATGTCACCGTGCTTCAAGCCGCCAAGCTCGCCGTGAATCCACTCCCCACCGTGCACCCACTACGAAAGCTTCCACCGTTAGTTTCAATCAACAAACACACCCGAAAAACACCAGAAATGCGACCAGTTGCACTGCTTACCTGACTGCTAACGGCTACGGACGACAGCGTGGACGCCAATCTCTGGGCGACAGCGCCCGACTTGCCCATGCCGGTCACATACACGCGACGCTGTTGGTCGTGACACTGCAATATGTGCGTCATGCACCGCTTGAAGTTCTGGATCGCGTCCAGGTCATTCGTTAATGACTCGTAGAGGTTCTGCAGGCAATGCACGACCCGACGTCAGTGTCACAGTTGAACCTTAGACCGCTCCGCTTTGATCATTTCCTTACTTGAAGCGCATGTACGTCACTTGCGATGGACCGCAGGACCGCGTCATCTCTCGCAATTGACGGCTACATGTAAAGCGGGTGCATCCGAAAGCAGGACATGGGGTCAAATCCAGCGCATTATGTTGCATGCGCGCTTCGCTCACCCGAGCTTTGCGCACCTTTGCGATTGGAGAAGATACCGCGTTGCGAGCGTCCGGCGCCAGTTGGAGCTCACGAATGCCGCCACCACGAGCGCCACGAGCTGGAAGAGATGGGAAAAAGCGGATTGAGCGTCCTACGAAGCGCCTTTGCGCGCGTAACCCCATGACACGAAGCATGGCAAGCGCGACGTTGCGTTAGTCGGTCGTTCCAGCGCTTTGGGGAATGAGAGGGATATTCATCTCTCTCACAAGATATTTTGATTGGGTAAAATACAAAATACGGGATGATGATTGGTTGATTTGCCAGGAAGGTCATCTTATGGTGATCGATCACCCAATCTGATCCATTCCTTCGATGATCGGCTCATTTGGTGACAAGATGACGGTTGCGGGCTTGCAACGGGAGCTGAACCGACGTGAGCGAGAGCTTATGGCGAGCCGGCGCGAGCTGCAGATTGCGGAACGCCGTGCGCATCGACGCACAGATATGGAGCGCAAACTCCAAGTGACTCACGGTGGCGCAATGTTGGCAGCGGCGACGCTGGCGAACATCCAAGCCGTCGCATCCCGACCAGGCAGGCGAGGCTAATGATCTTGTTCGTTATATAATTGCGGGACTGACAGCCATGCTGCCTGCTCTGACTGCATGTTCAGGGTTTCTACGGCAGCAGCTAGCAAGATGCGGCCTGAGTCCGCTGCGGCGATGGTTCGTCCAGCTCAAGCTGCTGATGGCGGAAGACGCCGAGCAACACACTGGAATTAGCACCGAGGACGCGGACGACTACGAGACTGCGCTGAAGACCTGCGAGGAGACGCTGGCGCGAGACGAGCGCTGTTTCGATGTGTCGCATAGGGAAGGCGCGCGGGTTTCGGATGCTGTCGAAAATTTGCTGGAGGAGGAGGCCACGACAGGCATCCAAGAGCTCTTGTGTTTTTCCACGCGCACGAAGGGCGTGGCTTGGCGAGTCACCTGTGCTCAAACTGCTGATAAAGTGGTGTTTCAAGCCAGCAGCTACGTCGCAAACCTCCAAGAAGAGCTCGAGCGCCGTCTTCAAGAGGAGGAGGAGACCTCGGTTGACACCGTGATTGCATTTATATGGCAGTCCTCGAGTACGTAGTTGTCTTTGCTCATGTCATGTGTTGGTCCACAATTTAAAACGAGACATTGGAGACGAGACACTTGCGCGTAATGAGAGGACCATGACGGTGCATGTGTATTTCCCATTATGCTTCGCACCACCGCAATATTAAGCTATCTAGAGCTTAAGCAGTCAGAAGGCAAGCGCCGCCAGCGGCCTTGATCTTCTTCTCCGCCTCCGAGCTGAAGAACTTCGCCTTGACGATCATAGGCACCTCCGGGAGGCGACCCTTGCCAAGAACCTTGAAGAAACCCTGCAATCAAGAAAGGCAGACACGCGCATATCGTTCTGTTAGCAACTAGCCAGCTAGAGCAAAGCGTCGAAGATCAGAGTGACGTAACAACTGATGCAGAACGTACGGCCTTGGTGACGTCAATGACGGGCGCCTTGCCGTCCTTGGACTTCTCGGCCTGGAGCTTGGTCTGCTCCGACACAAGCGTCCACAGACGCTCCACGTTGACCGTGGGGCAGTGCGTGCGGTTCTTCAACAGGTGGAAGTGGCGCATACCGACCTTACCGAAGTAACCCGGGTGGAACTTGTCCATCAGGATACGGTGGTGGTGCTGGCCACCGGCGTTACCGCGACCACCCGGATGCTTGCGGTGCTTGCCGATACGGCCGTGGCCAGCGCTCACGTGGCCACGTTTCTTACGGTTCTTGGAAAAACGGGACGGCTACGCAGGCACAAGCACACATAACACACGGCCTGTTATCCCCCATGCTCACAGACCACGCCCACCACTTCGCCCAAGCGATGCTCAACACGTCTCGCTGTCTAGCTGTACATCTGGCAGCGACTGGACCACGGCAGCATGCGCAACGCAGTCAACGCCAAACCAGAGAGCGAGCCCTGCTAATCTTCCTGTTTCCAGTCCAATTCTGCTCCTGCTGTTTCCTCTCTTCAGGCGCACAGCTTGCATGCCGCCGCCTAACGCATGCCACGCACGTTGCCTAGCCGCCACGCCCCATAGAACTCCCAGCGAGCCGCGTCTTGCTCCGCCCAGCATCCTCGATCGCATCAAACATAGAGAGCTGGCCTTACCATATTGACTTGGTGATAAGCGAATGCGAATGATGGAAGCGGGAGCTTGGCTTCCAGCTTTGGCTCAAGGGAAATGAATGGCTCGTTGGCGCTCAGACCACAAGCATACAAATCCCAAGTCAAACGACTGATCGCAAAACAAAACCGGCGCTGATGCTCGGGTGCTGCAATTGGATGGTCGGGTGGGCGACCGCGGTTCAGCGCAGGCGAACCGCATCGTGACCGAAAGCTGAACCGTAAATCGCTCGCGGTTTTATTTCGAACCCGTTTTTTTTCTTACCAAACCTTCATGAGGCATCTAACCCGGGTTGAAAAGTACAACCCGCCTGCGATTGATTCAAACCTACGTTGAAGTGGCTACATTGCGGCGACTCGTGGGAAAATGACCGACCGCGACGAAGCCGCTCCATCAACTGGCGATGCCACCTCCACGCGCTCCCACCAAGACGTGGAAGACGGTGGAGGAGATGCGTCTGGGTCTACTGCTTTCACTGATACCTCTGCCGCAGCAGAAAGCGACCGCGTCGGGGCGGTATGGGTGCGCAAGTGGGACGACGCCACCAACTCTCTGTTCTACTTTAACCTCCGGACGCAGGAGAGTTCATGGGAAGAACCACCAGACTATAAAGCGCTTTTCGACTCGACTCCGTTCGATACGGACGCAGAGGGTTCACTGGAAGCCCAGCAGGAGACAACAGCCCCAGTCGTTGACTCTGTGGAGCCTGCGACTGAGGAAAGCCAACAAAGCGCCGCGTCGGTGAAGATCCAGAGTTTGTATCGGGGACGATCGACACGCAAGAGAATGGAGGGAAATGGCCAATGGACGGAACAGTTTGATCCGATTACAGCGCGCAAATATTACTACAACAGCGTCACAGGCGAGTCGAGGTGGCAGAAGCCCATCGATTTCCTGGAAGGCGTGCAGGACGAGAAAAGCGACGGCGCAATCAAGATTCAGA
>MBAC02011722.1:0-23227 GCA_001712635.2 Nothophytophthora sp. Chile5
TGCCATGCAGTGGTATGGACGTGTCTACGAAAGTGACAGTATTGCTCATTTCTATCGACTGATGGTGATTTGTATAAGTAACATCGTCTGTAAAGCGAGGGAGGCCATTTGGAGGCTCCAAAATGGCCGCTTTTTGCACTGCTTTTGGTTCATCCAAGTTTGATATAAGTTACTTGACTTTCGAAACGGATACCTACTGTCCTGCTTCTTCCGCACGGAAATGAATGCAGGACAAACAATCGTTTTTAGATAGCTAAACTCCGATAGAAGCAACTTTACTACCATGACAAATTGTAAAGTATCACTTTAGCGCATGGTTATGTCAAAATAATGCTTCAGTTTCTTTTTTCGACATGCGCTTCAAATCGTCAACTGTCGTCCTCCACCACAGCTTTTCGTTTGGGTCGGGTTGTCATATAAGGACTGCGCGCTAGTTGCTGACACGGTCCTTAACTCCGCGGTGGAGTTGTTGACGTGCGTATACAGCAATCGGTTAGCCGCTCTCCTCGCCTTCGGCTTCGTTGTTGCACGCCATGCTCGGGTTGACAAGTGCTTGGTTAGGTACAGAAGACACCGTCTCCACTTCAGTCACTGAGGCAGCCTCAAGCGACACTGTCTCCACTGCGGTCGCTGCGGAAATTGACTCGGGAGATGGCAGTTCGGCGTCCGTGACTAAGGCCACCTCCGACGTAGGCGCAGAAGAAGTCGCTTCGGCTTCCATCTCTTGAGCAGTCTCTGGCGATTCCACCGTTGGTGTCGCCGCTGGGGCTGCTGTCTCCAGCGCGGTCTCCGCTGAAGTTGGATCAGCAGATGGCAGCTCTGGTTCCGATGGCGGCTCTTGCTCCGTCTCTTGGGCAGTCTCCGGTGGTTCGGCCGTCGGTGTCGTCGTTAAGGCACCCTCGGGTGAGGTTATCGCCAGCTGCATGAGTTTCGTTGCCTCTCGCTTCACGCGCTCGTCGATCTCACACACAGATCGAATGGGTGCGCTGGTCGGCAAAGCGCATGGGCATCACGCGTAAGAAAGACTCGTAGCAATAGTTGGCAGCAAATATCCACAGGGTGTAAGCTTACCGGCAATACGGGCACACTTTACGTAGCAGTGACCGGAGACAGGCCTCGCAGATGTAGTGGGAGCACTTCATCATCATGACCGTCACCGTGTTAAAGTCCGTCAAGCAGATTCTGTTGGCAGCATCGGACTTTGTCAGCATTGCCTTGCCATCTAACACTTTCGGTGAAAGCATGGCGTACCCGCACTCCATCAAGTCCTCGGCCAGCCGCAATGCGAGTTGGATTTGGGGACTGAAGCACATCGTAAACTGCGCCTCCTCCTTGTCGAACTTCAGCAGCATCACGACTGGGAAGTTGAGCCAGAAACACATACAAGCATCAGTCTCACAGACCTCAGGTTGTCCTCGTCCACCAGAAGCGACGACGATAACACGCTCGCAATAACGAGCGTACCTGCGTCGGTGCTTAGCGGGGGCACGATGATCCCGTACCAGTCGTTTGTCAGGCGTGGCTCACGCAAGAAGTCGCCGAGATTTTTCATCAGCCACGCAGTCAGCACGTGCTCGCCAAGCGACCCGAGGAAGTTCTTGATGCCAGGTTGTGTCGGCAAGAGAGCTGGGGTGTGGCCGTATTTTGGGTTGCCGTAGCTGGTCTTGGGCGACGGCAGATCCAGTGGAGACAGCGGCGGCTGGGCGTTGCCCTCGTCGTCGTCACAGATTGCGGCAATAGCGCTTCCGCTGTGGTTTACCACGCTGTCGACAGCGCTGGCAAGCGCCTTCTTGAGGGACTGCCGCAGCTCGAAAACCGCGTCGCCGTACCGCGCGAACAAAATGAGGGACAGACTCGATATGCGGAGACTGGTCTTGGCGTGTACAGCTGACGTCGCACGCTGAACGACCTGCGCGGGGTCCACCGGGGCGAACCCGAACAGCTCGCAGCAAAACGAGTCCATCATCTCCGAGCACTCCGTCACCGCGTAGCCGGCGCGCTCCAGCATCCGCAGCGCATCCACACGGACTCGGAAGTTCCTTCTCGACGACGACCACGCATGGATCACGCGACCGCGACCACAGTACAACGCGAACGAGCGCTGCTTCTTGCCGCCACGCTGCGAGATCTGGACCACACACCCGACGTGGAGACCCCAACGTAGATCCTCCTTCGTCTGCGTCGGCAAAGCACCGCCGCCGCCACCTCCACCGCCGGCCCCTTCCACCAGCTCCTCGATAGCCAGCATGGTTACTGTGTCAACTGCTTGAACGGGGAAGGCGGCGAAAGTGCTTCTGCGCGTCAGGACTGGGGGCATCGATCTTGGTAGCGTGAAATCGCGCCAGGCTTTCTCATGGCGCAGCAAGCAAGTGCAAGAAGGTGTGCTGCATCGACTGTCTCTCGACGTGAGAGGCTGGTGTTGAAGAGAGGCTCAGAGACACACACTCCTTCTCGAGAAAGGACATGACCGACCAACGCTCTCACCACGCAAAGTTCGTTTTTGATTTCAAAAAGCGTACTTATTTTCAATTTTGGGCGACTTATCAGCTTCTTTTGGGTCCCGCGCTTCAACTTCAACGTTAGCCGACCGATCCACTCCAGGTTGAGGATTGAGCTCTTCTTCTTCTTCAAGTAGTTCATCTAATCTACCGCACGACGCCCTTGATCTCGACGTCGCAGGCGCCGAGCCCCTCCGCCTCCACGCGCATCGAGCCCACCACTCGACCGGGGTGCTGGAAGCTGAGGGCCACCGTGACGATGGCCGCCAGCCCCGGAGCCAAACGCGCGGCCTCACGCTGGTAGCTGGCTTCGGCGATACTGGCGTTGAACCCTGCACTCGTGGCGGCCACGCGATTCACTCGGAAGCGCTCCTGTCGGAGCCCGACGTTGCGTACACGCACGGGGAACAGGTACACTTGGCCAGCATGCAGCGTACCTAGGACAAGTGACGGTGGCGAGACCTCCGCCGCAAACGGCTGAAGAGCAGAGGACACGACTGGTAGTCGAGCTGGTGATACCGCTGGAGCGATACTGAGGAGAAACTCGCTCGTCTTCTTCTGCTGAGAAGGTGAGCCAGACTGCGGTGTTGGGAGATGCTGTCGCTGCTCTTGGTCTCGATCTTGTTCGCTCTCTTTTTCCCATGAGATCTCAGCGTACGGCGCTAGCAATAGGAGTTCCGTTCCGTCAATCTGTGGACTATCGTTACTGCTTTCTGATGGATTGGGATCGGTCTCTCCGCCATATGGCTCAATGGCACTGCTTCGGTTGGATGGAGAGCGCAGGTTGGCAGGCGTTGGTCCCGCGAGCTTCTTGAATGGGGAGCAGGGCGGTGTGTTGGGCCTTTGACTGCGCGCGGCCAAGCGCGAGAGTGCCGCTAGGGTCTTTTCGTCCGAGAGATCCACCCCCACACCTTTACGAATCGACTCGCGGGCGGAAACTGCTGACAGCGTTGGTGTCTCCGGTTTCCTAAACGTGACTGATGAACGGCAGGACAGCGACAATATGGGCGGCTTCTGCGGTCGAGGCGATGGCAACACGGGAAGCACTGGCACTCGCGTGGTGAGGCGGTACTCCGGGCCAATCAGCGTCTGGATGCCGTGTTCCGTGAGCACCCAGCACGCCTTCATACTGGAAGTGAAGGTTTTTCGCCAGATCTGCCCGCCATCTGCTGCCCACTTACTGTTGTTGTCTCTAGCACCTTCAGGAGGCGGAGCCAACGAACCGATGGGCCCAGACGAAGAGGCAAAAAGCGTCGTGGCCGATAGAATCGTGCTTGGAGGCGCCAGGATGGACCGATGGCGGTTCAGATTGCCCACGTCGCGTGAGTACTGCTTCTTAAAGTCGTTGACTTCCTGCGGGTTGTGTCGCGTGATGAAGTCACGGCCGCCCACGAACTTGGTCTTGCTGGAGAGCGATCGGCAGCTGTACGGCTGCATGATCTTGTAGTCGTCGTAGTCGGGGATAGCCATGATCAAGAGCGCGTTCTTCGAGTCCAGCACCGTGGACTTGCGTGTCTTCCGTGCAATTTGCTCCGTGATACTCATCTCGAGTTTCACGGGCGTCGTGCGGCCCCCCGATCGCGATGGAGGCAGTGGCGTTGACGGAGACAGAAGCGTCGCTCGTGTGGACTCCTTGCGATGTGTCGGCCACGGCAAAGAGCTACTGCTGTTGGTATTGCTGCTAGGCGACAACAGCAACTCCGCGGTCTCTGCTGTTAAGGCGGATGAGGGAACTCTAAGCGTTGCAGCCCGTGCGACTGTGTCTGGGTCCGTACGCTTTGCTGGCGACAGCATCTTGGAGGACGGAGTCCGTGCTCGGCCAGGAGCCTCCGTCATTGCAAGTCAAACGACGAGGCCTTCGATGGTGTAGGTGTGTGTGGAGAGAGCGGAGGGATGGGAACTCGAACTGATCGCGGTTTGCATGCAGGCCATTCAGCGGGGATAAAGCGTCGTTGCTGCCGTCCTTGCACAGCGCGATAGCGTTGCATCTTGTGGCTATTCTAACAGCCACCTTATCTGTAAAAATAGCAGGGAAGCGTAACGATGCAGTCATGCAGCAGCAAACGAGCCTTGGTGCTTACAGAAGGCGCGAAGAACCGACTAGCAAATCTCACACCAGCGTCAGATTGCCCTCTGTCGAAGCCACTGCAAAATGAACCTCGACTTGCTTGAGCATGCACCTGCATTTGGCACGTCCACGCTGCTAGTGATCCAGCACGAGAGCAGTGAGGCCAACGTGAGGCGCCAGTAGTCCCCCCTTGCCAACGTTGAGCCAAGCCAAGCTCTCTGGACCAACCATCTTTTCCCAGCACACCAAGCCGAGCAAGCAAGTCACTTCAACGTCACCATGGATGCGATATTCCGCCCTGGGATTGGCTAGAATACTGGTGCATTTCTACCAATGACAGACACGCGCGTGAGTGCATCTGATTGGTCGAAACTCTGCTGTTCCAGGTTTCAATCGAGGTTTTTCGTGTCTCTCCGAGGTTTTTCCACTTCACAAAGGGTCACCCCCTCCCTCCCCCTTCCGACCGACGCTCCTCGTTGCTCCACGTTGGCGGTTTGATAGATAAGGAAAGGATTTCTCTGCGGCAAAATGGTGCGTGGATTCACTCTGTTTGCTGCTGCGCATGCGTCCCACCGCGCTCCACACGCTCGCGCCGTGGCATGGACGCATGGAGACGGCGCGTAGATCCCCATTCCCGTGTCTTACGGCTCTTGGCGCGCTCTGGATGCGTCGGAATGTGCGTTTGTGTCTGACACGTAGGTGGTGCTATCGGCTTCCTTGCTGACTAGAAATGGCAAAGGTACGGCCCTCGTCCGCGTCTTTCAGCAATGCGCACAGCTTTATACAGCGCATGTGAGTTTTCATAAACTGACGAGGCGCCTGGCTTATGTGTGCAGTGCTGGTGGCGCGTCAGTTCGTGGAGATCACGCGGATCCGACTCGAGGTGTGTATGATGGCGCTTCCGGAGCGATTGACCTGCTTTCTTCGAGGCTACTGGGTTCATAGAAGGCTTGAGTATTGAACTGTGTGTTCTTGGACTTACGTGGATGCGGTAGGGGCTGCTGACGGCGTTCCCAAAGCTGCTGTCGAGCGGGTCGCGTGAACACACGTTCATCGATACCGAGAGTGTGCGCTATGTGTACCAGCCGCTGGAGAGTTTCTTCGTGCTCATCATCACCAACAAGACCAGCAACATCGTGGAGGACTTGCACACCATCCAGTTGCTGGCGAAGCTGGTGCCGGATGTCTGTGCGCCGCTAAGTGAGGCGTCCATCCGCGACAAGCAGTTCGAACTGATCTTCGCGTTCGACGAGCTTATCACGGCCGGCGGCCACTCGGAGAACATCAACGTGCCGCAGATCCGCGTCAACATGGAGATGGAGAGCCACGAGGAGAAGCTGCACAACATGATCCTGGAGAGCAAGCGCGCGGCCGCCAAGGACGACATGAAGCGCCACACGGCGCGCATCAAGGAGGAGCAGCGCGAACGTGCGCGGATGGAGCGTGCTGGCATGGGCGGCGCCGGCTTCGGCTCGCAGAATTCCTTCGGCAGCTCCTTCGGCAACGCGTTCGGCAAGTCACCGCGTAGTGGCGGCAGCGATGGCTTCCCCAGTTCGCCCGCGGCCGCCACATCTCCGTCCTCTTACAACAGGCCTGAACCAGTGGTGGCCAAGGCATCGGGTATGAAGCTGGGCAGCTCCAGCGGAGGAGGCATGGGACTGGGCGGCGGCAAGACCAGTAGGTCGTTCATGGACGCCATGGCGGCCGAGGACGATCTCAAAGAGATCCCGCCGATGAGCGCGGCCGTGGAGCCGACGGCAAAGCCCGAGGTCGCGGCGGCTGTGAGCAACGAGCCGATCGGCGTCGTGGTCGAAGAGAAGATGACGGTGCTGCTGACTCGGGACGGCGCGCTGGAGCAGCTGGAGGTCAAGGGCAGTCTGTTCGTGGCGGTGAACGACCCGAGCGCCGCTTGTTGCCGTCTGAAACTGCACACAGGTGCCGTGGAAGGCCTGTCTTTCCAGACGCACCCCAAGGTGGACAAGAAGCTATTCGATGGGGAGGCGGTGCTGGGGCTGCGAGACCCGTCGAAGCCGTTCCCGACGTCTCGCGTGGCGTTCCTGCGGTGGAGTCTGAAGACGCAGGACGAGGCGATGCTGCCTCTTAACATCACGTGCTGGCCCGAGGAGGAAGGCAACGGCAAGATGAACGTGAGCGTCGAGTACTCGCTGGACCGCGACATGGTGCTGGACAACGTGAACGTCCTGATCCCTCTGGGCGCGACTGACGCCCCCAACGTGGCCAGCGTGGACGGCCAGTACCAGCACAACTCGGCCGAGGGCTCGCTCCTTTGGCATCAGGACCAGATCAGCTCGGCGTACGTGGACTATCGTTGACTTGTCCTTGGTGATGCCATGAACTGACTCTTGTTTCTGGTTGGCTATGGGCAGGAACAACTCGGGCACACTGGAGTTCTCGGTACGCGGCGACAACCTGGACGCGTTCTTCCCCATTTCGGTCTCGTTCTTCTCGCGCAACGTGTATAGCGCCGTGGAGGTGGAGGCCGTGCAGAAGGTCGAGGACGGCTCGGCCGTGGCCTTCGGCTTCGAGAAGCTGCTGTCCACGGACTCGTACCAGATTGTTTAGAACCCTCGCGTCCTCGTCGAAGCAGACAGGATACGGGCGAACGTCCCCCATCACTGCCTGCTTCCTCTCTCCCTTTACGCTCGTAGTGCTCAGCCAACATGTCGGCCTTCTTCACGCTGCCAGGACCCAGAAACAAACAAGCAACATGGATGGCGTTTGGTGCGATGCTCACCGTGTACTCCTGCTTCCTGGCGTCTGTTAGGTTGGACTCACGTTTATGGCGTGGCGTTCGGGCGAAACACTTGCGGCTGCGACCCGCGCAGCAGATGCTCGGTCTTGCCGCGAAGACAGCGTTCCAGCAGTCGCTTGGCTTGCGCGCACTCCTTCATGTCCTTCTGCTGCTCCCCCACGGCCTTTACACAGACGCCCCAGTCCATCAGCGGCTTCTCGCAAAGTGCAGCGCTCGCGCAGTACAGATACTCGGCGTAGAGCAGCTTGGGCGTCTTGTTGGCAGCTCGAGCTGCGCCTGGCGCCTCAGCTTCCTCTCCTTCGCCAGCAGGCCGCTCGATGCTCATCATGGCCTCCAGCGCGCCGTCACACGAGCGTAAGCGACGGTACTGCATGGCAACGCCGCGGTCCGTGGCTAATGCGCGCTGCTCGCGCTCTCCCAGTGTGCCATCGCGCAGCATCTTCGTGGAGCAAGCAACGCAAGACAGGAGGTTGGTTAAATATAAGCAATGCATGGGGATGCGGGTACTGGGGCTTTAGAGGGTCCCCGAAGACCGGGAAAGCGGGAGCAGCGGCGCGAGATGCATAGGAAGACATATGCAGCGGCTGTAAGAGGCGAAGGTACCTCGTGGAGCCGCAGGGTGGACAGACACTGCGGTAAGTTGGCGTCATTCATCGTCGTCGCTTTGACCTCGGTTTGCCGACCTCCAAGTGATTGTTAAGTCGCGTTGCTTAGAACCGATCGGGTTTAACTGATACATATCAGCAATTGCAACGTCGAGGCAGTTAAGCTAGATTACGGGGCGTGACGTGTGCGAGTGACGCGCGATCCGAGGGCCTTCGTCGTCGTCGTCATCGCCGTCCACGTCGTAGTCGTCATCGGCGCCATTGATGGTGACGCGCACGGGGTGATCCAGACTGTTGATGTTCATGTAAGGCTGGCGACCCCGACTGAAGACGCGACGATAGAGATACGCGAGCGTCAAGACGATCACCATGGCGCCGGAGCTCATGATGAGGTACCCGAACTGGAGCAGCGAGGAAGGAGCGTCCTTATCCTGCACGCCCGAGCCATTGGAGGCCAAAGCTGTAGTGCCTTGGGTGCTGCTGGATGGGGGCGGCGCAGGTGTGGAGGCCGGGGAATTGGAGGTTGCTGTGCCTTCGTCGTCATCCGAGGCCTTCATCTCATCGTCCAGCGTCGTATCCACCTCCTCTTCATCAATGTCTTGGTCGTCTTCGTCGCCTTCGTCGACCTCTCCCGCCTTGTTATCATCGCCAGCGCCAGTAGTGTTTACCGGTGCATTCGTGCTGGGAACTCCGGCTGCAGTGGCGCTCGGCGTTGGCACCGACGTCGATTCAGTATCTGCTTCGACTTCGCTGTCCTGTTCATCGCTCACAGTCGACCCAGTGTTGTCGTCATTGTCATCCTCTTGGTCACCAGCTTCTGGCACTTTGACAGTGTCGTCACTGTCGTCACTGTCGTTGCTCTTGTCGTCACCGGCCACCTTGGCATCCGAGGCTGAGGCACTGTCTGCATCGCCCCATGCGGGTGCAGCAGATGAAGTGCCAGACGACGGAAGCGCCGACGCATCCTTCGCATCCGCCTCCAAACTGTCCTGAAGCTTGGCTGCTTGCACTGTGATCACCTGCAATTCGAGCAAAACAACGCGTCAGATCGAGGCTCACCGACTACTAAGCTTGTGTATGCGATCGCGTACCGGAGACGTCCACTCGAGAGCCGTCTTCACTCGGTGGCCGTTCCATTCAAAGTCCCAGCTGGGGTTCGTTCGCGCGTTTACGAGGTGCGACTGCGGCGGGACGCGTGGGGAGGGCGCGTCATCGCCGGCGCCTTGGACAGTCCAGTCCTGCGAGAAAACCATATTAGAACAGCGATGGAAGGCAAGGGGTTCAGCCTGACAGACAGACAACTAGGGAGAAGGCTCGACTGTACCTGATCGACGGTCGCGACTGCTCGAACGTACAGCTTCTCCGACGTCACGTTACCCAAGTCAAGGCATGTGACGAACAGCGACGTACCCATGGTGTCCACATTGGCCGCTTCGGCTTGCGGCGAATCGGAGGAAAACTCGTAGAAGCGTCTCGTCGTGCCCTGCTGCACCGCAGTCTCCACCAGAATCGTCTCCCCCTCGAACGTGGCGCTGGTCGACACCTGGACGTGCGTGCTGTCCACTGTGATCGCACCCAGCACTTCCCACGCGATCTGCAGCTTGGAGAGCGTCGGGTCGACGACGCTGCACTGCGTGGCGTTGCACGTTGCCACCTCATTGCGCTCCCACGCCTGCAAGCCGCAGCCCATCTGCGTGACCTGGTCAACCTCAGAGTCTGTTGTGTACATACTGGCCGCCGGGAAGACCTCTAGCGACATCTGACCCTCAGTCGCGTCAGATCCAGCTGCTTCCACCCACCGCAGCATTGGCTGCACCATCTCGATCATCATCAGCGCGAGTCGCACGTTGCGAGGCACGTGACCCACAACCTCACCGCTCTCTTGCGTCCGGAAGAAATCGACGTTCGCAGCGTACAATTCACTCTGAAGGCCGAGGTCCTTCGCCTCCGGCTCTTTCTTGTGTGACGTCTCCACCAGCATATTGAACGCGCGATGTGTGATGTTGTTGTACACCGTCTTATCCTTCGGATAGCCGCCGAACGTCGTTGGTTCGCACGGACAGAACGGCTGCGAGGCCGTGGCGTAGAACTGGTTCTCCCATGAAGCAGCGTAGCCCCAGTCCTCCATGCCGCCGGTGACGCCGTAGACGATGTCGTTCATGGTGCCTGTTGGATAGAGCTCCCCATCGGGGAAGACGCCTGCGAAGTTGGCCAGTGTGTGGGCCACCTGGAACTGCGCCATGTGGTCCGGCGACTTCTCGCTTTTCCTCGAATCGCCGTTCAAATAGTGATCCGGCGATCCCCATTCGTAGGAGACGGCGCGAGTGCCGCCGTGGAACGTCACGGCCAATTGAAACACGTGCTCGCGCCAGATCTCGTTCACGACGCGAGACGTCATGGTCTGCATGCAGTCCTTGCCTGAGCGCATGTAGTTGTAGTCGCGATTCGGATCTACGCTCAGTTCTTCGCGATGGTCATGTGCGTATCCGTACGCGTTGGTCATGGGCGTTACCAGCACATTCCTCGTGTTCACGAGCTCACGAACCCATCGCTGGGTACTTAGCGTCGGCTTCAGAGAGTCGTCAACCGCATAGGCTGAAGCTGAATGCGCCATCAACGCAATGAGCTCAATTGCTGCCGCGGGACCTACACGTTCGTTGCCATGAAGAGCTCCACTGATGAACACTTCGGGCCGCTCCGGGTCGCTCGCTAACGTCGAGTGGTTGGTCAAATGCACCACGAACTGCTTGCAAGGCGCTGCGGTTCTAGCTTCGTCGTCGTCCACACACTGTAGCTCCTCTGGATACGGCAGATCGTACGTTTCCTGGGCCACAGACACGTGGACGACGTCTGGGTATGTGGCGTTCAGCTCCAGCAGGTAGCGCGCCATCTCAGCGTACGACCGGTACGCGATCGGCGAGGACGAGGCGGAGACGGACACGGCAGTGGCATTGGCTAGCATCGTAAGCGCTAGCAGGCAGCATGAGGCCGAGCATCGCATCCTCATGACGCTCCAAGTGGTCGTCGCTCAGCGTGGGGTTTCGAGTGTGTTCTTGCCCGATCAATCAGCTCAAAAGCCGTTACTTAGTCGGGAGTTGCGGAAAACAGTTGTACCCGCGGAAATGGGTATTTTTACATGGGTGATTGGGTGAATGGATAAAATCTCATTGAAATACGTGGACCTGTACACACTTTGGGGTGGCAAGCAATGGCGCGGTCGATGGACTTGTCTGCCCATGCCGCGCCGTGGTCGCTAGATCGTCGCGACAGTTCCACCGTTTAAATATGTGCAGCTGGCCGCGATGCGGGAGATCTCGTCGGTCTGGTGCGAGAGTTCCAGGTCCAGGTGGTCTGGGCAGAAGCCGCCACCCACCACCCACTTCTTGCAGTAAGCGTCCGAGCACTTCTTGCCTCCGCCATGTGCTTTGCAATAGCCGCCGCCGCGGTCCACAGCAGTGCAGCCTTCATGCTTGCACTTGGTGCCCCCGCCATGGCGGATGCAGTAGCCGCCTCCTTTCTGCATGTTGGCGCAGCCTTCGTGCAAACAGCGCTTGCCGCCGCCATGCGTCTTGCACAGCTTGAAGTTCTGCGCCGCGCGGTCGCAACCTTCCACACTGCACATG
The DNA here is from genome assembly GCA_001712635.2 of Nothophytophthora sp. Chile5. Lineage (NCBI taxonomy): Eukaryota > Oomycota > Peronosporomycetes > Peronosporales > Peronosporaceae > Nothophytophthora > Nothophytophthora sp. Chile5. The sequence continues at coordinate 11,568 of MBAC02011722.1, forward strand.
AGCTTCCCACCGTGACCGCGACAGCGCTTGTTCACCTGCCGGATCTTATTGCAGCCATCCACAACACACTTCCTTCCGCCGCCATGCGCAATGCAGTGGCCGCCGCCCAGGTCGTATTTAGGGCAGCCAAGGGTCTTGCATCGCTTGCCAGGACCCTTATGCTCAAGGCAGATGCCTCCGCCGATGGCCCAGTTCTTGCACTTCTCGGCCTCGCACTTCTTGCCACCGCCGTGGCGCTTGCAGAATCCGCCTCCGCGGTCCACCTTGGTGCATTCCTTGGCCTTGCACTTCTTGCCGCCGCCATGTGAGATGCAGTAGCCGCCCCCAATGTCGCGCTTCTTGCAGCCCTCATTCTGGCAGAACCGCCCGCCTCCGTGGGCCTTGCAGTAGCTACAACAACAGCAGCACAGCACAGAAAGGTTAGCGCTTTGCTCTGTTATTCCCAGAGCCATCGTTGCACTCACCCTCCTTCCATGCGCTTGTTCTCGCAGCCGGCGATAGGACACAACGGTTTGCCGCCGTGGCCTGAGCAGTAGCCGTAGCCCTGAACCTGCTTTTCGCAACCGTCTTGCTTGCACTTCTTGCCGCCGCCGTGCTTGATGCAGTAGCCGTTGCCCTGGTTAAACTTGCTGCATTTGGGTTGTTTGCAGAACTGACTGAACTTGTGGATCGCACAGCGGCCATCCAGTCCCGTGGAGGCACGTGGGCAGCGAGCGCGCTTCTTGCCGTAGTATCGACAGCGGTTCTTGGCAGTGACCGGGACCTCCTCGATGTCAGCGGCAGCGGCTTCGTCATCGCCTTGCCCGTCGTCCACGCCCGAGTGCATCTGCAGCACCACGTCACCGACTTCTGCAGTCGCCACCTCATCCGCCTCCACTTGGGCGGCCACCACGGCTGCAGCCGCCTCCGCGTCCTTCTGCTCCTGCTCGTCCTGCGCCAGCAGCATCCGCGCGAACTCGGCGCCGTCATGATCCAGCTCTGGCAGTCCATCGGCCCCCACGAAGGACGTGCGGAAGTCCAGATCCGCCGCCTGCGCTGCCGACAAGTCGTCTATCAAATAGACACGAGGGACGCAAAAGAAAGCCTTAGCAAACGCGCCGTCTTCGCTAGGCCCGTGTGTTCTCCTCCAAGCCCACGCAGACGATAGAAGTCAAGCGATAAAGACGCCACCTACTTATCGCTGCCTGGATATTCGTGTCGTCCGGCCGCATCCCGCGTAAGAAGCGCAGATAGTCGTTCTCCGGGAGCTCCCGCTCATCCGACTCCGGTAGTTCCCGTTCATCCGTCGAGTCCATGGCGTAAGGCGCTGGTTCGAACCGCCGCAGACGCCAGACAAAGCTGAAAGCGACCGGAGCACGTAGCACACCCGGCGCACACGCGTGGTAGGGCGAACGCCGGTGCCTGCCGCTCCAATTCCTCTCTCGACGCTCTCGACCAGAGCAATGCGCTCGCCGTCGCTTCTCCTTCTGCTCTTTTCCAGCTTTGCGGGTGACAGACAACCAATTGCGCCGGGTTTTGACCTGCTCCCTTCTGTTGAAAAATATCATTGGTGGAAAAGAGGGTTTCCCTTGATTTATTCTCTCATTACAGCCAATTAATTAGCTCGATTGGTGTCACCGAAGTCTTGGGTCTTGGTTCCCGCGCGTTTGGGTGCAACATGTGGTCGTGGCGGAAGTGGGTTTTTCCTTGGCTGGCTGTTGCTGTTGTCGATTTTCACCCAGTCTCGTAAAACCCAAACAAACGACTGGGTTTTACTGCGGCACCCACTTCGTGAAAGATGAGTGTATCGGTATTGGTCCATTTCAGTTCGGTCGTATCGGTACACTTCCGTTCAGTATTCATGGTCGGCGCTTCCATTCATAACTCTTGTTACATATCGCTAGCGGTTGGTTGTTACAACAGTTAATTCCCGTCCTGCACCTGCATCCATCCATCGTCAGAAGCCAATCACGAAAAGCAGCAGAGCGACGATGGCGGCCGTCGCGGAGATCAAGCAGCTTGAGGCCAAGATCAAGGAGGACGTCAAGCAGATCAATGGTACGTCCGCCTACAAGGAGCAGCGGCGCTGCTTATGCGCCGCGTCCCACACATGTAGTGGCAGTGTGAGCGTCTGTGTATGCAGCGGAAGCTGATGCTTTTGGTTGGTTGGTTTGCATCTGTACAGAGCTGCCCAAGATCGCCAAGGCGCTCAAAAACGAGGACAAGGCGGTAGCGCAGGCGGCGATGCAGGGAATGCGCCGGGTACTGCTGTTCTTCCTGGAGAAGGGCGATCTCCAGGCCAAGACGTCGGAGCTGGACCAGGCCAAGAAGTCCAAGGCTGGCAGCACTCAGGCCATCGACACGTTCCGTCGCTGGCTCTGGGGGATCTACGTGGCTTTCATCAAGGAGATGCTCGAGTGGCTGGGCGACGCCGACGCCGACAGCAACCTGCGTGTGGGTGCGTTGCGTACGCTCATGGAGTTCGTCTCGCGCGAGGGAGAGCTGCGGCCGACGGGGGCGAGCAATGCAACTGCGTTTGGCAACGAGACGTTCATGCGTGTGGTCCAGGAGATGGCTGGCACTGACAAGCTCAAGGGCGAACTGGCCAGTGTGTTCAAGGGCGAGTATGTCGCCGCCTACGTCGACGTGCAGTACTATATGGTGCGTCCGTCTGCTTCCTCTTTGATCCGCTTTTTTGCTGGCGATTGCATGATGTTAGCGTTGATTAACTTGTACTGACGGCACTCGGTTCCTTGTACTCAATTTGCGCTACTGCTGTTGTGCTGTTTAGCTCAAGAACCTGGCGCAGATCCTGGAGAGCGCTCACTCCGAAGAGGAGAAGGGCCAGACGGAGGAGTTCACCTTGGTCTCCAACGCCCTACGACTGCTGGCGATGGTGCAGATGCCTGAGCAAGCTGACGATATCACGGTATTCCTCGTAGAGCCCAAGGGCGCCGCTGCCAACGCTGGAGATCTACCCGAAGACGAGCTGGTGAGCAGCGACGATGATAGCGATGACGAGGAGGAAGATGTACTGGCTGTCACGGGATCCAAGCGCAAGGCTGACGCTGACTCCAAGACGAAGAACCCCAAGAAGACGAAGGGCCTGCGCAGTGTGAAGCAGCACCAACACGCGTTCAGTCTGGCGTGGATCGCGACGCTGCGCCACAAGCTGCCGCAAGCTGCGTACAAGAAGGTGCTGGTGCAGTTGCCGGACGATATCATGCCGCATCTGGCGAACCCGCTGCTACTCGCGGACTTCCTCACGGACTCGTACAACATCGGCGGCGTCACGAGTCTGCTGGCACTCAACAGTCTGTTCATCCTCATCCAGGACTACAACTTCGACTCGCCCGACTTCTACAACAAGCTGTACGCCTTGCTGGACGACCCCTCACTGCTCACAGCCAAGCAGCGCGGTCGCTTCTTCGGTCTGTTGGACCTCTTCCTCTCGTCCACGCATCTGCCGGCCTACATGGTGGCGGCCTTTGCCAAGCGACTCTCTCGGAGCGCGCTCACGGCCGAGCCCGGGGCCATTTTGTTCATCATTCCCATGGTGTACAACCTCATCCTGCGACACAAGGAGTGTCTGCAGCTGATCCACCGCACGGGCGCGTTCTCCGCGGCGGAGAAGGCCTCGAAACGCCGCGAGGAGCTGTCGAGCAGCTCGGCAGTGGACGCCGCCGCCAAGAAATTGTCGGGCGAGAAGACGGACATCGTGCTGAAGGACGGCCACGACCCGTTCGTGAGTGAGGAGCAGGACCCCATCAAGTGCAACGCTCTGCAGAGCTCGCTCTGGGAGCTGCACACCATGAAGCTGCACTACAACGCGGACGTCGCGCTCAAGGCGCGAATGTTCGAGGAGAAGCTGCGCCACCAGTTCCTGGACCTGGACGACTCGCTGGACATCACGTACAAGAGTCTCTTTGACCAGCAGCTCAAGCGCAAGGCGAAGGGCAAGGTGCCGCTGGCCTTCCAGCCCTGCAAGGCGCTCTTCACGGCCGGCGATGACGACGAAGCGGAGCACGAAGATGTGTTTGCCAAGGCGTTTGAGCTTTAAACGCCTCCGCTGGCCTTGCACAGCTAATATATCCCATAGACTGCGTTCATAAGCCCACGTCTCGACCATGAGCGGATATCCTCGCGAGCCGAAACCATTCACAGAGCGCTCGTTTGCCTACTCGAGGGCTACTGAGGCATTCTTCGAGCCAAGAGGAGGTGGGGTTCGCTTCCTTATTTGCTGCCTATGGACAAAGCCCACTCACTACACGTGTCCTTTGATCTCCAGCGGCGCGCTTTGTGCCTTCCTTCAAAGGTGGCAGGCAACTTGGCGCATGCGGCATAAGCAAAGTGAACCCAAAATGGTGGCAGGCGACACGACGAGCTGGAGGTAGGTGGGGTGGATCACTGGCTGCTTGCTAACTCGTCGTCTGGCTCGGCTTCCTGGAGTGACAGAAGGCTCGAGGCGCTGGTTATGCGACGCGAAGGATGACGTGAATGCCGCTGTCGCTCTCCACCAACTCGCTCAAACCGCCGACTTTCAGCGCGAACGCCGCCTCCTCGAACGACGGAGTCATCTTGCCGCGCGTGAAAGGGCCCAGGTCGCCGCCGCGCTTGGCACTACAGGGGGACGAACCACAAAGAGCATCGAGATGATGCGGTGAGTATATCATCCGCCAGGCAGAGCTCTAGCAGCGACCGGCTGTCCCCCAAAATCACCCGAGAAAGCGACGCGAACGCACCTGCTGCAGTCACTCTCCTCCTTCGCAATCTCTTCGAAAAGCGCGCGCAGCGCTTCGAGTGGTCTCTGTGTGTGGTAGAGATCCAGTTGGTCACATGGATGGACGGAGGGTCATGAGCCCTTCCTGCTACCAACTCGCACGATAGTCCTGCTACTCGGCACGTACATCTGGGTTGGCCTTGGCGCACGCGACCAACTTGTCGCGGATGCCGCCGGCCTTGGCCTCCGCCACCGCCTTACTGCGAGTGATGGTCTCTTGTCGCCACGACGACGGTCTCCTGGACCCGGCGTGCTTCACCAAGATATGCAGCGCCTAATAGCACGATCGGAAGCCACCGAACGTGAGAAAGCAAGCCCCACACCACCCCCCTTTGATGACGCACTGGAGCTCACTGCACCTGCACGGATTCCAGGTCGGAGTCGCCGACTGTAGGCCGCGACTTCTTCCGATCGGCGTGCGCGGCCGCGGCGCGGTGCCGGAGCTCGCGCTCCTTGGCGTGCACGTGTGACAGCTTCCAGGTCTTCTCGCCGCTCTTCACGTGCAGGAAGTACACCTTGTCGGGGCGGCTCTTGCTCTGCACCTCCTTCCAGCCGCGCGGCAGGTCCTTGGCTGTCTGGCTCATGTTTCGCTCCCTCGGTTTTCTTCCTGTTGCGATCGATGACCTCACGACAACCAGCAGAAACCGGTTGAAACCGGTAGTGTGGGTTTGTAAAAAACGGTTCGACACGTGAGTGTTATTTACGGGAAATATGGAGCAGCAGAAAAAGCGTACCGTATTTATCGTCTACATACTAGTTCGTTGCACGACGTCCCCTCGGCAAGAAGGTCATGATATTATTGGTGCGTGTTGGCGGTGCGTGTTGGCGGTGCGTGTATGCCATCCGCTCATCATCTGTCTGCGCCAGAAGAAGCTTCTTTGCTTTCTGTAACCTGGCTAATGGAAGCGTGGCATGTTGCATTAATGCTGCGCCGGGCGTCCACATCCAGTTGTCCTGCGGGTACCAAGCTGGACCCCAAAGGATTTGCTGTAATCCCACGCTTTCCTACCACGCCTCATGCGTGAATTGCATGGTCACGCATGCTGGCGCCGCGCTCGAAGCGACCAGGACATGCACGCTGCGTCCGTGTCGGGATGGCTCTGCGGGAGGCTGTTGGGCGTCGTCTTGATCAGCAAGTGGCCAACCCAACAGCCCCACGGCCTCGGGGCGTTGCAAGCTGATTCGACACCGGAAAAGAAACGGCACCGCCTGGCCGGGCCGGGGTGAGTAATGGTGTCCACTGATAATCACGAGACATGGACGAGCGCAATGCAACCCGCGAGTAGACGGGGGCTCTGCACCAGCCATTTCCTGTGTTTGTTGAGTGAGACGGCCGCCTCTCTCTCGATCTCCGTGTGTTTGACAAGCGTGACAAGTGGCTCGTCAGGTCATGATCGTGCGAGCAAGATCCGGCTATCGGGCAAAGCGCGACGGAATTCGAATGGAGATTTGTATGGCATGGAAATGCATAGCAGCGCCAGAGCAAGAGATCCGGAGCGCTGTCCGATCTCGTTGCATCGGGGATCTGACGACGCTTCCTTCTGTGCACTGTTAGGTTTGAGCCAGCAAGCGGCCAATAGCGACTTACTTGAGCACGTGCATGACGCACAGGCGGTTCGTCGCTCGATTGGATGGTCGCGTAGGCCCGTGGGAACGCAGCGTTTCGCCAGCTGCTCCCCGTCTGGCTGACCCCCTCGATGCCAGCTCCGCTCTCGTCCGCTCATTCTCCTTCGATTCTTGCAAGTGGCAAGCACTTCAAAGCTCCCGCTTGCATCGGATTGTTTGCAGCAGCAATGGAGGAGAAACGTACAGTCTTCGGCGCCGGCCTGTGGCGCACCAAGCCGATGGCAGTGATCCAAGCCGAGGAGAACCTGCAGGACATCCCACGCACACTCACGCTCTTCGATCTGTGCTGCATCGGCATCGGTGGCACCATCGGTAGCGGCATCTTCTCCACCGCCGGGTCTATCATCTCGGAGACCGCCGGCCCTGCAGCTGTCGTGAGTTGGCTCGTCGGTGGCGTGGTCTGCTGCCTCAATGCACTGGCCTACATGGAGCTGTCTACCCGCATTCCGTCTTCGGGTAGTACCTACGCTTACGCCTACCACACTATCGGCGAGCTGCCGGCCGTGGTGGCCGCGTGGCTGCTCACACTCGAGTACGCTGTGTCGGGTGCCGGCGTGGCCCGCAGCTGGGGAGACAAGGTGGAGGAGTGGCTGCTGCTTGACTACCCCGACAAGGACTTCCATTGGCTCAACCTCCAGTCCGCCAACATCCTCGGCGGACTCATCCAATTTTTGAGCATGGTGGTGCTGCTGGTCGGCGTGCGGTTCGGCAAGGCCTTCGTCAACACCGTGACGATCGTCAAGGTGTGCGTCGTGTTCTTCATTATCATCGCGGGCTTCGCGGCCTTGGACCCGGACAACCTCTCGCCCTTCATCCCTGCGCGCGCTGAGTTGGACGGTGCCATGACTTTCGGGTCGCAAGGTGTCATCACGGGCGCCTCGCAGGCGTTCTTCGGCTACGTGGGCTTCGACGAAGTCTGCTGCCTCGCCGGCGAGACCAAGAACCCCAAGAAGATCATGCCCACAGCCGTCATGGCCGTGGTCATCGGTACGATGGTGCTCAGCTCCCTCTGCTCCCTTGTGCTGGCCGGCATGGTGCCTTATCTGGACGCTGGCAGCTTCGGCGATGGCTTCGAGGGCCACGGCTGGAACTGGGCTGGTACGATCGTGCGTGCCGGTGAGGTCGTGACGATGCCCGTCGTGGCGCTCGTCGGCTTCCTGGCACAGCCGCGACTGAACTACGCGTTGGCCTGCGACGGCCTCATGCCGCGCATCTTCGCCGAGGTGGACGCCAAGGGCAACCTCTTCAAGAACACGCTCATCACCGGCCTCTTCTTCACGGTCATCGCCTTCGTGGTGCCGTTCGATACGCTCTGGGACATCGTGAACTTCGGCGTCATGATGTCTTTCATTATCGCCAACGTGTCCTTGGTGCTCGTCCGCATGAAGCCGAAGTCTCCCAAGCTGTCACCGCTGCTGGTGGCGGCGCTGGTCGTGTCCACGGGATTCACGGCATTCCTGTATCAGGAAGGCTACGAGAACAACTCATCCACCGCGTGTCTAGTGCTGGCCATTATCTTCCTCGTCGTCAGTGTGGTCATCTCGGTCGCGCTCTTCGTCAAGTGCCCGCAAGTCGCCAACGCGCCCGGTCTGTTCGCCGCGCCGCTGGTGCCGTTCATCCCCGCGCTCTGCATCCTCGCGGACTGGTACATGATCGCACAGATCGGCCACTTGGCACTGGGACTCAGTTGCGCCTGGATGGGCGCCGGCGTGATCTCGTACTTTGCCTACGGTTTCTGGAACGCGGAAGCTCGCCATGGCTGGGGCCAGTTGCTGCGTCTGAGTCTGCCCAGTCGCCATGACAGCCTTGCGGCTCCCATGCTTTCGGTTGAGGAGCTGGTCGCCAAGTCTCCGATGACCAAGCTCGCCATCGAGGACCTCGCCACCAAATAGACCTATGATTTCCACCAAAATACATGGTTTTGCATCCATATTTATTGTGCTTTTGTTGCTAAGTAAATAAGGGCAACATCCGTGTTTAACGGAAAGCAGGTCCACCCTCTTTAAACTGTTAAACATGGGACGGTCTGTCGCATCTTTTAAATGTGTACCGGTATGGGGGGAGTCATCCGGGCTGGATTACTTCGGCATCCCGGCAGTCAGCATCTTCCCATTTGAGACCGCGTCAGACAAAATGTTACTTATGCGCCGGTAGAGTTATCGAGATGCAGACCTCTGAACTGTGCGAACCATTAACCGAACGTAGTGACCTTTTATACCTATTTGACCCAAAATACCGACTAAAAGGTGCGGTTTTGAAAAGGAAGGCGCCAAACGAAGGCGACTATACCCCAAAAGGTGTTGTATTTGTTTTGGGAGATTTGTTGCTGGTCCCATTTTTTGTTATCTGGGCCTCAAAACGAAGAGGAGACGTTCCTAATCGCGAAACGTACTTAGGTTCATTGGTATTTTTTTGTTCGGCGCCGTCTCATTTTGCGCCAGGTTTCTTCCGCACCCAAAGCCAAGGTAAAGAAAGTCAACGTCCGGCGACTTGCGCGCTGTCTAATGCCGCTCCAAGCGCCGCGCGCGGGCGAGAAGGGCGTCGTGGGTGGTCCCCACGGTCGTGTGACAGCGTACGGCACTTTTCTGGATCCTGGGGGCGGTCGGAACGCCGAGAGCGAGTCCGGAAAGACGAGGGCGAGGAGTACATCGAACGCGACGACTACCGCGACTGCAGATGAGGAAGAGACGCATACGCCGCAGCACCCAGAGGAGGAGAAGGCGGGTGACAGCAGTTCTCTGCCGCTTCTGCACCCGGAATCGCCGGCGACCGCGTGGTGGCGCAAGTTGTTCTTCGAGGTTTTCGACAAGAAGATGTTGCACAGTGAACTGGATGCGAGCCAAGTGTGGGACCTCTCGACAGAGCACACGAGCGCAGAGGCGTCCGCCGAGTTTCGCGAGGTGTATATACGCTGTAGTCGAGGCGGCTGCTCGCTTAAACACGCCATCTGGTACACACACGCGTGGAAACTAGCCGCATGTTGGGCGTTGCAGTTCGCCAGCTTGCTCTGCGACGCCTGTACCCCCGTATTACTGTACGCGTTGCTGGCCATGGCCATCTCGGGCGAGTACGAGCAGAGCCAGATCTACGCGTTGCTAGCGCTGCTGTATGTCTCGGCGCTGGGCGAGATCTTGCTGCATTGCCACAGCCACTTTCTGGGCTTCAAGACCAACCTCAAGATCACAGGCGCGTTGCGTGCGCTGGTGTTTGAGAACACTATCAGTCAGGCTGCTTACGCATCCGGCGATGGCTTCGAGGGCAAGAAACGCATGGCTGAGATGGCGCATTTGTACGATGAAGATGTGGTGAACGTCGGTCGCATGGTCACCCACATGCAGTTCCTGTGGCGCAGTGTCCTGCAGATCGTGTTTGAGCTGTTCATCCTGGTGCAGGTGATCGGCATCAGCTTCCAGTCCATCGCCGTGGCCTTCCTGTCCATGTCCGCGCTCTTGATGGGTCTCTCACGCATGGGCAACCGCGTGCGTCGCAAGCTGCAGAAGAAGGTCGAGGAGCGTCTGAACGTGATCCACGAGTGTTTCAAAGGCATCCAGATGGTTAAGCTCAACGCCTGGGAAGACAAGATGCAGGAGAAGATCGAGCGCGCCAGAGACGAGGAGAATCGCGAGCGTCGCAAGGTGAATTTCGTGGCGGCGCTGCAGTATTGTCTGGGTGTGGACTCGCCCAATTTGGCGTCCGTCTTCATCTTTGGGTGGGTGGCATTGCAGGACATCAGCGCCATGTCGCCTGCGAGAGTCTTCCCGGCGTTGCTGCTGCTCCGCCGGATCAAGTCGCACTTCTACAACATCGTGCGGCTCTTTGACGTGGCCAGCAAAGGTCAAGCGTCCTACTGCAAAATCGACTGCTATTTGAAAACTTGTCATGCCAGAGCATGTGAGCAGGCAAAGAAGGATAATCAGCGTCGCTCTCAGCCGATTCTGACGGGCGGCGCTGGCCCCAATGCACCTGAAATGGTGGTGGCCATGGAACGGGCGTGCTTCGGCCAGTCGGTCGAGCCGGGGAAGGCACTGCTGCTCAATGTCTCGTTCCACGCACGCCGTGGTCAGTTGGCGATGATCCAGGGAGAAGCGGGCGCTGGCAAGTCCACGTTGCTCAGTGCGGTGCTGGGCGATATCAACTGTTTGTTCGGCGACGTGTTCGTCGCTGAGGATTGCCGGCTCGCGTACTGCGCTCAGGAACCGTGGCTGCAGACGCTCAGCATCCGCGACAACATCCTCTTTGGCTCGGCGTTCGACTACAAGAAGTACTGGTGCGTGATCGAAGCGTGCTGTCTGACAGATGACTTGCGGATGCTACCCGAGGGTGATGATACGAAGGTCGGGCCCAAGGGCATCAACCTCTCGGGCGGTCAGAAGGCTAGAGTGGCGCTAGCTCGTGCCTGTTATGCCGACGCCGACATCTACCTTCTGGATTGCCCGTTCGCCAGCGTGGACGCTATTGTGCAGAACGAGATCTTCACCAAGTGCATCGTGGAGCTGCTGCGCTTCAAGACTGTGCTCATGGTCACGCACAACCCGGAGCTGTCGTCGTCTGGCTTCGTGGACCACGTGATCCACGTCGAAGATCTCACGGTGCACGTCGAGTCTGCCGAGAAAGGTTGGGCCGTCGGGCGTCACCCATCCAGACGAGTGGACACGAGGAACTCGCTGCCACCTTGGAGACACGAGGACAAGAGCGCCACGTCTACGACTGGCGCTCCTCAACGTCGCGGGCTGGCGCTCTGGGAACCGGCGACGCCACCGTTGAGTTGCTCGACACTGTCTATCAAGTTGAGTGCATTGAAAACCGTGCCAGAGGTGGGGAACACGCAAGTTCCAGTGACCTCGGAGTGCGTGGGGACGAAGGTGGCCAAGAAATTCCAGTGGAAGAAGGAGTGGTTCTCCATCAAGACGTGGAAGGTGCTGCTCAAAGGCGGGAATTGCCTTCGGTTTCACGTACCGGCCAAGTTTTTTCTGTTGCTGTACGCGTTCGCTGGCACTATGAAGGACGTGTACCTCATGGGCTGGAGCAATCGTGCCGTGCACGGCGATGTGTCTGCCAACGATGTCATGGACGACATGAAGCACTCGGCCAACGTCTACGCCGCACTCGTCATCAGCTCCATCATCTCGGGTTTTGTGAGCTCCGTGTTGCACGCCCAGGCGTTGTCTGTGTCGGCCAATCTGATGTTCCACGACATGACGGTGGCCTTGCTACGAGCGCCCATGAAGTTCTTCTACACGACGCCCGTGGGGGAGCTTTTCAATCGGTACTTCAG